>JAAMXK010003474.1:0-49405 GCA_019693575.1 Thalassiosira oceanica | reverse complement strand
CCGCTGGCGGGCGACGACTCTCTCTGGACCCTGGACGGGTCTGTGGCCCCAGAGCAGGCGACTAGATAGTCAAGCGGTAGAACTGTAGGCGTGGTAGGTATCTAATTGCTACTAGCCGATGGATACCCCGTGCGACTCTGCAGATACAACTGTTCAACTCGTATTGTAACCAGAAGCTCATGCGGCGACATTCACACACACACTCACATTCCCATAATCTTGCACCAGCTTCGAGCTACCGCGGATACGTCTTAAGTAGCTAATAAATAACGATAGAGTCACACATACCCACAGCATGGCACAGCACGCGCACGACCCTGTTCTTGGCTCGAGCGAGGGTAGAGAAGCTGGCAGCTTACTATTGATTAGAAAGAACAGTTTACCTTGAATTAAGTCAATAGAAATGGGGGCTTACCCGCCTTGTATCTAGTTATTGTAGATGCAGTGCCACACAAGGCGCACTAGCGCATACGCATGCATAGCGCACGGCTGCACAGAGCCTGGAGGTGGCAGGAGGAAAGAGGACACACTCTCGAACGAACAACACAGCCTCAATGTGCCTGCATATCATCTTTAACAAGCCTCTGTTTGACTGCCAGCTATTTGCAGAGGACCGCCGGTGAAGGGGATTATTCGGGGAGTAGAAAAGTTTGAGTGCTCCTGCGGGGCGGCTTCGTTTCCGAAAGGCAGGTGGGCGAGCGGGCGGCTGCTTGGACTCTGAATTCTGGGGTGCGTACCATGTTGCACACACGCATGCTGCATCCTCACACAATAAGCCTCCGCACGCACCACTGCTACAATCATCCCAGACGCAAAGCAACAGTTGGGGGTTTGCGCTGATGGTAATAACAAGGCAGCATGAGATCAGTTGAGCAGATGGACGTTGATACAACATGGGCTTGCTGGATGACGCCGGACTAGAGAACATTCCTCTTCAAAATCTCTTGAAAGTGGCTGCTGTCCAAGGAGCAAGTTTGTGTGGTTCTGGCTCATTAATCCAGCGAGCAGTGTCATCTCAATCAAATTAGCGTCCAAAGTAGAACTGTCAACTTGTTGGGGACACGGCTTTCAATGAGCACAGCCTGCCGATATCTAGTTGTAATTAAACCTTCACAGTGATATTGATTGTATCATGTCAATTATTTCTTGCGATGAAACTGCTTCATTATTATTTCTAATTAAGTCACACTTAGATTAGAAAGTAAGAACTGTTCGAGGCAGCAAAGCATGTATTTTCCCCAAAACATCCGTCCAAGAATCATTGAAATACACTGTCATGAGAGTGAATGGACGCTGAAAAGGGATCGATGTCCCCTTCCCCTCAAGAAGGTTCTGAATAAATCTTGGAAAGAAGGTGTCGGTCATATATTGGAACAGGCGCTCCGTCACCTCACTACCGAAATCAAGATTTCCAATCAAAGTGACTCCCACGTCATACTCAATATACAGTTGGAAAAACTGTGTGCCACTGTCGGTGTGTGGGTGGACACTCACTGAAGTTTTTTGCAAGAGCACCCCCGACACAGATAGCCTCATCTCATGCAAATTTTCCATGCTAAAAAGCTCCCTTACTGATGGTGACAGAAGTACACTAAGTGCTCCACCTTCGGGTCGGATACCACGATTCATCAGCTCGCAAATCGAATTGCCTTCGCCATCGGATAATTCAATAGACTCGATGATATCCTGTAGGTCATCAAGTCTGATTTGTTCTAACTTCAGCATGCGATTTTTCTCGTTCAGCATTAGATTGTGAGGATTACTGGTCACAGAAAATACCAATTTGCGCTGTTGATATAAGTCATCATCATCTTCATTTCTACCGACTGGCTGGCGCAAAAGACGCAGTGATTTCAGAATGCCTGGGTGCCCGATGTTGATCACAAGAATTTGTACATGAGTAGGCTCAAATATCGCATTCGGACTTGTGAATTCGAAATCTGGGTCCATGGAGAGCATACTCTCGATGGGGCCATAAGCACCGGGAGTTTCGTTATCGTCGACGACAGATTGAAAGTCCTCACTGCTTAAATTGGACACCTTTCCGAATATTGCAACGCTCCCTCCATCATCCAGCAGATTCATGTTGAAACACGCTTTCTCGGTATCAATGTCGGATATGCATAGAGTAGGCTCGAACGATTCCCGAGGGAAGTGGCATGCACATTGCTTCGATACAAATAGCTTCGTCTCCTCACCCCTGGCCAATTTAGACAGGGGGATGTCCAAATATACTGGTCCGGGTCGGCGATTGCAGCGAATATGGCGCCCACCCGGAACATCAACGGCCTTATCCAAGCCCTCGAATGGGACGGCAATCTGTCCATCTAGAGAGCGTAGCTCTATGCTGTTGATATGTGCGTATATCGAATCACTTCGAAGCGCAATGTTCTTCCTTATCGGGACATTTTCGTTGGCAATCTCCGAGGCCAACTTCTTTTCGAAGATTGCGAATGCTTCTGCACCGAGGTTGTCATGGTGTTGATTCATCATGTCATCGAAAGCCCAGGCGGGGCTGCTCGCTGGGGCGGGGGTGGAGGTGGGAGTGATGGGTGTGGGTGATGGGTGATGATGGGTGGGTGGGTGATTGCGCGTCACGTCTTGCGGCAGCGTTTGCGCGAAGGGTGATCGCTTTGAACTCGACTGCCGAAGAAGTTTGGATTACTCGACTTCCCACTTCCCAGCCGGAAACGTTCCTGGAGACTGTCCGTGCTGGAGACGACAACACCTGACAACACACCGCCACTGCGCTGGGGTATCTAGCTAGGACCTTGGGGACCCTTACCCATGATATGAGGGAGTGTCGAGGTCGACACTTACCTCTAGCTAGCTCTAGAGCTAGCTCTAGCTCTAGTAGAGGGCTGATTGGAACTGACGAGCAGATCCACCACAGCAGATCCGCCTCTAGCTAGGCAGCTAGGCCTACTGTGGTGGATCTGCGCTGCTTGTTTGGTCAGGATCAAGCAACGGTCGCGGATTGTAAATAAGGCCCAACTGACTTACCCTGTACCCTGGTTTACCCTATGCTTGCTCCACTCTGCCTGCGTACACCGATAGGGAAGCATGCGCGCAGCCGGCCCCGATTGCGATGATAACGGGCCCGGATCGGAACCGCCGCCACATGATCGCATCTGCTAGCTATGCCTAGACCTTCAATCCGAGCCGCCGCCGGCCTCAAAGCTGAGCTTTGCCTGCTTTTCCGCCGACTATCTACCTGATGATGCGTGCTCGCCGAGTCGAGCCAACCGACTTGCCCGACTTGCCGACTTGCGAGAACGAAATCTCCCCAATGTGACGTCGTACGAAAGATCCGAAGACCATGGCAACAACAGCCAGAATCTGAGGATTGTTGCCGTCCGCCTTGTGTCGGCAAAGATGGATTCCTTCCATACCGTCTTGCTCTCCAACAATTTCGGCCATGAAAATGTCGTTCGTACACGTACTGTAGTGGCACAGCTAGGAAAAGAAAGGCCCGACAATCAATTGGGGTGATAAATTAATTCACTCGCAACCCGACACTGGAGTAGTAGTGGCGCCGGGTTCCCTCCCATGGTTAATCAAAGGACCTAATGCACATCTGGCCGGATTGGCGAAGAGGGAAAGCGACGACATTGTGCTTGGAAGCGGCCTCAGTTCGAGTTGTTTGCTCTATCATATTGTAGCTAAGCGAGCTGTCAACGACATACGGGTGCTGAACGAGTCCATCTTCGTCAACGCAAGGTGGACGGCATCAATCCTTGGTTTCCGGTGATTGGTGCAGATGCCTTCGGATCTCCGATACGTCCTCGCGTCATGGAGTAATCGATGTCGGAAGTCCGTTGGCTCGGCTCGAAACTGCTCGCATCATCAAGTTAGAAGACCTTGAAGTGAGGAAAGCTCGGCTTTCAGACGGCCGCTGGAGACAGCCGGCAGCTCAGCTTCAACGTCTAGACATAACGGACGCGATCATGTGTGGTGGCGGCTCCGACCGATCCGGGCCCGTTATCATCTTCAACGAGGCCAAAAGGTGCCTCCACGAGGCTCAATTTTGGCTACTACCTAGGAGTGTCACGAAATGGCACAATCAGAAAAAAAAGCCCCTGTCACTCTAGCTTGCCAAGAGTGCATTACATTGCAGCTGTAGGTCATCCTCTCCCAACTGCCCTCATCCTCTTTGCCATCATCGAACTAGCCCAAGTAGGCTCCGGCACATGAGACACCGCAAGAGGACAACGCAGTTCCTGTGGTTGAAACCGGGTCGCGCACCGTCCGCTGATGTGTTGCCAGTGTTACGATCCTCTATCCTCTATGTAGGATCCCACCGTGATCCTACGTGTGTCTTGATTTAGATTTGTGACCCCGACTTTTCGTTCAGGAGAGGCCCGCCGTTTGTGCAGTGAAGCCCTTCTTCATTCAGCTGATTGACGGACGGACAACACCTATTCGATGCTACTACCATGAGATGACGAGAAAGGAGAGAGAACATAGTCTAGTCTAGCGGATAAGAGATAATCGACAATCACGGAATCTTTGTGCCTTAGCGTGTGACAGCTAGCGTCCTTTGTTTCAACATTTGTCGTGCCGCTCCTCAGCATAGTAGGAGGGACTCACTCAGTGGAGGTGTCCAGCGGGTAATGTGCAGCGGAGGGGCCGGGGAAGGGTGCGGCCTCCTCGTCGGAAAACGCCGTTCACCTGTTGCCAGTGGCAATCTGCTGGGGCTGGGGCTGCTGGCCGGGTTCGGCACGACTCTCCCCCCTCAGTCACCATCTTCATTCTCGGCGGCTAACCGCTCCCATGCTAAACCATAGCTTAACTTATATAGGACCCCTTATCATCACCTCAATGATGGTCAGGCCGCTGCGGCCATGATGTCACGCTATCGTCGTCAATCAAGTCCGCTTTTGCTGCCACAGAGTGGACGGCTTTCTGGCGAGGCAAATAGCAGCTGGCTGGCAGTCAAGGTCAAGAGAAAAAACGTTGATTTGTGAGACAATTTTTTGTTAAGGCGACACGATGAAAACACGGATAGGTGGAACGATGGACGACACTCAAGAGAGCTGATTGGGGTGTGGGCACTAGCAACACAAATCTAGCTAGCTAGGTTGGTATCACTGGGCCGCTGCCATCAAACACAACCTCATGGGATTCAAGTCATCTCCTTACAACTCGGTCTGCAGACAGGAGAGATTGTAGGTAGAATCTGCAGGATGTTCAAACTACTAACTCTCGATCTTTCTCAGACGGTTTTGGTCCTGTTCATGCTCATGCTCACACAAAACAGGTTTGCGGCCGTTGCGGCGGCGCGGCGCCGGCGCCGGCGGGCAGCCAAGCTGTCGGCAGCGCAGCCGCAGGCAGCCAGCGGCGCGCGGCAGCAGTGCAGCAGGGGGCAGGGGGGGACCGGTCGAAAGGCAATCAAGTGGTCCTGGTCGGACGTCCTGCCAGAGCGTATCATGGCATCGAAGTCGTCGAGCCCTGACGAAAACGCGGCACCGCCGTGGCCTTCCTCGCCCAATTACGTGTCAGCGGCAGCCCAGGAGCCCAGGGGCAGAACGAACGTCGACGGCAGCACTGCCACGCCACTGGCGCAGGATACTCCCCAACACGGCGTGACGGCATCAACGGTTCGCGCCTTAAATGGCGATGACCCTCCAATTCCCGTGTGGCATGTCGTCGACCAAGAGAATGAAACAGAGGGACCCCAACTGCACGATGGCCCGCCTGGTCCTCTGTTATTTCCGCATGAGTTTGATGACAGTCTCGCTAAGAGAGTAGAGACTGTATCAAGGCGGGATTTTCGTGACAGCGCATCCATGGGACGCTCGTCAATGGGAGCTTCTGTGGCGAGCTCAGCGACGATGGTTCCATCGATGGTTGAAGATGTGGAGGAGGGAGGTGGTCTTACTTTCCGGGCAACCTCGTCGCCCGTGAGCCGACACACAGAAGCAGGAGCAGCAACTGCAGCAGTAGAGCTCAATTCGCCGTCGAATGGATGTTCTACCTTCATCGCCGAAGCATACAGGGTTGAGGGAGGTACAGTGTACGAAGCAGAGCTAGCAGAGCCCCAAGCAGCCGAGCCTCAAACACCCGAAGCCATCCTACCGTTCTATCAGCGAAAGGGTTTTGTATCTGTCATGATAGCAGTCACCCTGCTCGCAATTGGTATCACGGTTGCGACGGGGGTGCTGCTTTCGAACAACTTAGACGGGAATAACGGTGAGGCAGTGCCAGCGTTGTCGATGGAGGCTCCTACTACCATTGAGGTCCCGACCACTGAGGCGGCGGTTGCGACGGGGGTGCCGTTTTCGAACAACTTAGACGGGAATAACGGTGAGGCAGCGCCGTCATTGATGACGGAGGCTCCTATCACAGAGGTCCCGGCCACTGAGGCGACAGTTGCGGTGGGGGCGCTGTTTTCGAGCAACTTGGACGGGAATAACGGTGAGGCTGCGCCGACATTGACGACGGAGGCTCCTACCACAGAGATCCCGGAAACTGAGGCAACGGACGCGACGGGGGTGCTGCTTTCGAACAACTTTGACGGGAATAACGGTGAGGCAGCACCGACATTGACAACGGAGGCTCCCACCACCGATGTCCCGGCCACCGAGGCGACAGTTGCAATGGTGGTGCTGCTTTCTGCCTTCGCAGGCTGCATTTACTACAAGGGTACTGTTGCCGTCAGTGTTGAAACTCTGGATGACCCGCACATGCAGCGTAGACCGCTGCCACAACTCACATGATCCCAAGACGATGACTAGCCGAGATCGTAGAGTTCCTAGTACCGGAGACCCCACTTACGCTCAGCCGCACGCGAGACCATAATTTGACACCGGCACAAAGCTAGCTAGGGCGCAACAGTCCATGCATTCGACCTCTAGCTAGACAGTCATTGTCAACTTAACTGTACAAGTGATTAATAACTCTGTCGCCAGTTTTCCACTCTGTCACCAGTTTCAAACTACGGTAGTTTTCTGGCTAAAGCAGAAAAGCGCGACTTAGTTGCTGCGTAGCGACTACAATGGTTACAATGACTACTCTGTCACCAGTTCGGGGTTTGCAGATTGTCGATGCGGTATTGCCTTTGGGGATTATCTACCGTCTCAGAGTGTGCGACCTAAGGTATCCAAGGCCGCTGCAGTCCATGTTTGAACGGAAACGGCCGGGTAGCGCCCAAGAAATGGGTGCTCATTATTGTAGTTGCTCAAAACTGGCGGCAGAGTTATAACATCACTTGTAGTAGACATCTTTGGCGCATCAAATTGTAGTCCACAAACAGTCTGAGAGAACGCTTTCCAGATGAGTCTTCAGTGTCGGAGCCCCAGCAGTCTGCATCGCAAACCTCAGCATGCATGTGATACCCTTGCCCACCTCACACCAGAGCCAGCCATGGAAGAGATACACAACATGATACCTAAGTATGGCCTGCATCCCAACAATTTACGAAGCGGTGCCAATGGCCTCCTTCCCCACTGCAGCACTCGAATAGCAAAAGATGCGACCCACCATGTGCAACGCAGAAAATCAGCAGGCGATAGAATTGGAGCAGCAACGACAGACGATAAATGGTCAACACCGTGCCTGACAACAAATGGAGCAGCAGCGACAGACAATGGAAGGCCAACAGTGCTTGCTAGAATCGTACCGGGAAGAAGGCAGGATACCGTTTTCTGACATAGCAACAACTCAACGTCATCAAATAAAATAGCTGGCAGGAAGCCAAAGCTCACCATAGCAACCATAATGAGCTCACTTCCTGGCCACATACTAAGCGACTAGTAGTTGGGAGAGTTAGCAACCTCTTTATTATTTCAAGCAGCGAGTCCAATCACAAATGGAGCAGCAGCAGCAACAGACAATGGAGGGTCAACAGCGTGCTCAATTACAAATCGACCAGCAGGGAGGATGGGATTGAGGAGGGGAAGAGGAGATAGGAGCCGCCCACAGGCCCACAGGCCCACAGCACACTTGTTCCCTTTTGGAGTCAGCATCAGCGAATCCAGACAACTACTAGCACTGAGCTTGCTTGCTGAGTTACATCTGAAGTAGGCCTCAAAGATTCCCTGACATGTTCGTAATAAGCTAAGTAGAATGCAATCATGAGAAAGAGGCAGAGGAAGAAATAAGACTGCCCAACCAAATGCTTCGACGATTTATCTCATAGAACCAGAGTTATCTCTAGGCCTTTATCTTCTCTTGTAGGTCTCTCCTGACATCCATTAAGCACCGGCCCAGCAGGTTCTCTCCGACCCAATGCACTGGCTTGACGTCCCACTTGCCATCTCTACTCTTCGCGCCCTTCACTTCGCATTCGTCCGTCTCCGCACTAAACTCGTTCACTCCGATTCCCCATGTCTTGTCCCTCGCTGCCTCGCAGATGATTTTGTCGCCAGTGTCCAGAAGTGTCGTCATCAGGTCTGGGTTCTGGGAAAACTTGCCACGAAGGGCGTTCCTGCAAATCTCATATCTGACCTCGCACCACCTGCCGTCGTCGTAGTTCTTCACCTGCCGCCCGAGCTGCTTGATCCGCCCCGCATCGGCCCCCTCCTCCAGGATCGCGAGCGCGATCTCCCGGTCCTCGAACAGCAGAGACTTTTGGTAGTGGAGCTCCTGATTTATACACCAGAACGTAACCTTCTTGTCGGGCGAGTGGAGCGGAATGGACTCGTGGCCATTCGGCTCGCGGTACGCGTTCGAAAACGCACCGTACCTTTCGTCGTCCTTGCTGAGAAAAAAGATGAAGTCTTCCGGCGATGCGTCCTTCGGCACAACATGACCGCCCGCCCAGATTGGCTGCTCCATGGTATCGCGGCCTTCCAAAACTCTGTCGGAGTCCGCAGGGAACGATCGACTTGTGCCCAATGCCCCTCGGGCTCGTCTCTGGGGACTGGGGGACTGGGCTGGTGGGGGGGGCTGGTGGTCTTCTCGAGTGTCCTTGTTCGTTGTGGACTCCTCCCGCCGCCGCGCCGCGCCGCGGGGGCGGCCGCCGCGGGGCGGGGCGGTGAGGCCCCTTGAACTGGGGTCTGGGGGCCCTACCTACAAGCAGGCGCGCGCGGCGGGATCTCGGATCCCATATTCTACACGTACGCGGTTTCGTGGATATCCCTGCGTACGAGGGTGGGTACGATCCGAGCAGGACGAGGGCGAGGGAGGAGGAAGGGAGACTCCGCCGGGAGATGTTTCCTCCCGAGACGGACGAGATCGAGAAAGACGGCCGCGCCAATAATGCTTCGACATCGTTGCTTCGCTGTTGCGGCGCTCGCAGCGGTGATATCGCGATGCACGCACGCGTTCTCTCAACCTCAGACTTTGGATGTCAATAGAAGGAGGAGTCCTCGGCGAGCCGCGGTCTTGGCGGCGGTCGATGACTCAGACAGTAAAACCGACAGTAAAACGACGGTGGGCTCGTCCGAGTATTACCAGGGCTTCATAAGCAGATCCGTCGGCGAGGAACCGGCGGAGCGAGTGACGGGAGATGCCGTGCTGGGTCCCACGCTAAAGTTTGCGGGGGGCGTCTCACTTGGGCTAATTGCGTTGACCGTGGCCTTCCTGGCGAGCAATGGGCTCATCTAACGATCAACAAACGAGCCGACGGCGACAAGATGTTGCACGGGGGCCGAAAGTCCACTCATCAATGATGATTATACCAAATTATACGAAAAAAAGTGATAAAGACATCGACGCCACGGCGAAGGATCTCACAGACAATTAGAACAAACATTTAAATAGGATTGTTAAGGCGTTCTCCTCGTTTTTGCCTCCCGATCCCTACTGCCTTATTGCTCTCATAGAATTCGCGTCCCCGCCTCAGCATCACTTTGAACCGTCTCGGGCCCGTAAATAGTCCATTGTCTGGCCCTCTCTGGTGAGCTCCGTTCCTTCACGGCTTCTTGATATCCAGCCAGGGCCTCCTTGTAATCCTCCTCGGGGACGAGTCCTCTAGTGTACATTTCACGGATATTTCCGAACGACTGCTCACACCCCATTTTGGCCCCGATCTTGTAGTGTTTCATGGCTCGAGAGTACCTGAAACTGTAAAATTCCTCCACGCCTAAGTTGTTCCTCGCCACATTATGGCCTTGAAAAGAAAAGATAAGGTAAACACAAGCCTATTCGCACATCTAAAAGCTCACACTGTCTGTACGCACCACCCATCGCCGCCTCCTCGTAGTGTTTGATTGATAGCTTTTTGTCTTTCTCCACTCCATAGGAAGAAGCACATACATCATTTGGGCTGTACACGTCACCCAAACGAGCATGACAATTGACAGAGCCAAGCTGAGCTCCCTTCGTCCATAGCTCAACAGCTTTTCTGGAGTCTTTTTGCAAGCCATCGAGCCCGTGGTGGTAGAAGTAGCCAAGCTTCTCGTAAGCCGCGGGATCCCCCTTCTCCATTCTTGACCGCACCATTACCACTCTCATCCCACTACCATCCACTATTAATTCCTGATCACTTCGACAAAATGGACAGATCCCTGTATCTGCAGCCACCTCGCATCCAAGGCAGATCGTCTTCACGCAGCAGGACGTGAAGCTGCGCCCGTTCGCCGAGAGCGGGAGTGGTATGGCGCAGATGGGGCAGTCTCCAAGATAAAACTCATGTCCGCTGCTGAAGAGCCTTTCGTCGCGCAGTTCCGCTGCTCGTCTTTTGCACGCTCTCTTGTGTGCGGATCTATCGGCCTTCTGGCAGTCCACGCTGCAATACTTGACGAGGTAGCATGCTTTGCAGTTCTTCAGCTTGATGGTGCCACCTTCGCTGCCGCCGCCTTCTCCCTTGCCGCAATGCGCGCAGATCTCCGACATCTCCGATGACATGACTGCTCTGCCTGACGTCAACACCGTTGTTTTGGAGACTACTGTTGGGGATATCGCCGACGACGACGCGACCTGCTGGCTCTGTGCTAGGGTCCAAAAGCCAAGTTCGGGGATCGGCAGAGTTCCGTGAGTTGACTCTCGATTAGCTTCAATGTTACCCGAGGTTCAACTCTTGCGAGATCCCACGGCTTTGCTCCCGGCTCTGCTTTCCGCTTTCCGTGAGGAGAGGCGGGAGGAAAAATCACCCTCTAGCTCTCTCCTCGGACCGGGATGAGACTTCGCCTAGGTACGCCTCGCCTTCACTGATTTCACCGGCTTGAGAGGGGGCGGGGGATCGTGTGAGGTTGGCTCGGCGGCTCGACTCCGCGAAGGAACACAGCCAACACAGCATGTCGAAGTACGAGCTTAGATCGAAAGCAAAAGTGCTCTCCGGCGTGAGCTACGACGACTCACTCCTCGCCGCGACCGCTTTGACCCCCCCCCTCATCGAGCGGATCGGTGGAACAGATGGCTTTCGCCTTCTTGCGTCGACGTTCTACGATCATGTGTTTGCCGACAAGGAGACGCCCTGGTTCCTCGGCATATTCGCGTCGTCCACCAAGGCCGAGGCCGTCGACAACCAATACCGCTTCCTCGTGCAGACGTTCGGTGGTCCCGCTCTCTACAAAGAAAAGAAAGGGAAATACACGAGACTGGTGGGGCGGCACGCGAACTACAAAATACACACGATGGCTGCGGAACGGTGGATGTATCACATGGAGCGAGCGATAGAGGATCACCCGAGCCTCAAGGGAGATGAGGTCGCTCGTGACTACTTGACGAAGTATTTCAGGTACACGGCATACTACATTGTCGCAGCATCTGAGTACATGCGTGACGACCAGTTGAGTGGAGGGACGCAGCTAGACAGTGGTCGCATTTGGTAGCGCTTCGGTGGGAGTGACAGATGAAAAGTTGGGGTTGTACAGGTGGCGCAGGACGCCATGATGCCTTTTCCTGGCAGTTTTGATGGCACGTGTGAAATGGAGGCGAAATGGAAGGAAAAGATTTTTTGAGCTAATTTATTAGGAGATACTATCATTGTGCAGCAGATTTACCCATGGAAATGATCTCTTAACACCAAATATTCTTCTCAAGACTGCTAGTTGTTTGCCAAACACGTGTGTGAATCTATCGTTATTTTATTAACTACTCAAGACGTACCTATCCGCGGTAGCTGGTGCATGATTATGGGAATGTGAGTGTGAATGTGAATGTCGCCGCATGAGCCCAAGTGCAATGAAAAGAAAAGCATTCCTGTGCCTATCATGGACCACGTGGATCCTTAGAAGGAGATGGAGCAGTTCAACGCCAGGGTGCTCGACACCGAAGAGAGTATTGATGTGGCCACAGCAGAGGAGACCCCACAGCAAGCTCACAGTCATGGATGGAGGAGGGCCCCCTTCTCGAGGGCCAGATACAAGGCACTCAAGAACCACTTGGTAATTGCGACACAAGTTAGTTGATGCTTTCTATCAAGGATATTGTTCATCTGTGGGTGCCAAACTCTCTCACGCTATCCCCTTGCGAAAAGAAAAACAATGGCCAGTATGGCCAGCTAGGCCTAGGCATAGGTTACCGTTGATCATCCGCCGGAACACTTCCATGTCTGGACGAAACATGATCACCTTGACTTTGCTGTTGTTTGTTAGGGTCAAGCAAGGCCGGGCCAAGCAGGGGTCGGCTGACTCACACTTGCAGACTTTGCAGTGGGAATCGGGCATGAAGGAGTTGCCCAAGGGTGAAGCTGGTAAAAGGTCCTGAAAGACCTGTGAGCAGCGTTTTCAGGACCAATTCCTACTTTCCCCCTTGAGCTAGTTGGACAATATTTCACTGCGACTGGGGTGTTGTTGTTCTTCACCATATTGAATTAATTGTTCGGTGGTCACTCTGGATGGCGCCAAGGGGCCTTGGAGGCTATGTCCCCAAATTTGTCTCGGCAGTTATTGTGCCACATGACGACTAGCCTGCCTTTCTTGCAGGTCAGGGCGTGCTCGGCCGTGAAGGTCGTGCAGCACCCAACGCAAATTTTGGGCAGGTTCTTCAGGACGCGACCCAGTCTCACGCTCTAGCTCAGTGCCGTCTCTATGGCTGGGTCTCACTGTTTAGAAGGCACCAGTCTCTGAAATTCTTACAGGCGCTTCTTGTCACACCTTGTGGCCCTTCCCTTCATTTCTTCCAGCTCGCCTTCTCGGTTGCGAGTGTCGGCGGCGGCGGCCGCCGCCATCTTCGCAGATTTGCCGGCTTGCTTGTCGTCGAAGAACGCACTCTCGGTGAGTCTTCTGGTTCAGGCTGCCGCCTGAGGGAAGTGCATCTACCAAGACAGAGCTGGCCTCAACCGAGCTCTTGTACAACAGTGGCGCCGCTTGACCAGGTTCGGGATGACCATGCCCCCATTTTCACACTATATGTGCGATCAGGTTGCGTAGAACATTATTCTCGATCTCAGCTTTGTCGACACCAAGCAGGGCAGGTAGAAACTCCTCCCTGATTTCCTTCTCTAAAGGTTTGAGATAGTACTCGGCCCCCTAAACGACGCGGCAGATGTACTGACATTCGGCACTGGAGAGTGAGCGGACTAAGCCGGTGTATGTCGACTGGGGATAGATACCTGACGGTGGCGCTGGCGGCTAGCAGCTCAATTGCAAACGTCCAATTCTCGACCTTAGGCTCGTGTCCTTGGACCGGATAAATCTTACGATGTAGTGCTTGCCCTGGGTCGTTCGCCAGGGCAGGTTTTTCGTTGCCGGTGAGGAACTGCTTGACTTCCTCCTCAATTGTTCTGGAATAGTCAGCCAGCATTTCGCACCAGCAGGACAGTACCCGAAATCGGGCCCTTCTGATGCTCCAGCCAGAAGCTTATACAAACATTCCGTACCCGCACCGCACTAGTTTCCCGTACCCACTCCCATCATCCGCATACCACGGCTGGAGAAGGTCGGGCTTGGCCTCGCAAGTTGCTTGGCCATTTGCAGGAGTCCAATGCCCCGTAGGTAGAGATGTCAATTGCTAATGGACACCCTTTTGAGTCACCCCCTCCTTGCTCAGTAGCACGTATGGCGCCAGCCCGGGCGCACCAACAGCCTCGTTTGGTGTCGGTAGCAGTTGAAGTAGAGTGAACAGCTTCGTCCATCCTTTTAAGTTGTAGCATGTGTACAACTAGCTAGCTAGCAAAGGCAACGTGTGTGACTCTTATCAGCAACAGCACAGTTGTAGGTTTGAGGCGCTGGGCGACATACCTAGGTAGATAGATCAGATTAGATGGTCACCCCGCGAAAAAAGGAGAGGGTATCACACGCTTGCTGGAAGAGAACAAACGCACGTCGCAAAGGACACCCCACAGAAAGAGGCGAGGGAGGCTGCACATACATCATGATAATAGTAACCCTCTTGCCGGCTTTGTTACTGCTCACCTCGGCTCTCGGCTCGGAGGCATTCTCGGCCGCCAGGAGGGCTGGCGGCTTCTCGCCGCCGTTGGTGGCTTGTCGGGCGACGACGGCGGCCGGAGACGATGAAATTGACCTGCATCCCCCCACCATCGCCGCTCTAAGCAGAGCCTTCCTTGTGCGAGCCGAGAAAGACCCTAATCTGCTGCTTCGATTCGACCAGAGCAGGATGGAGGAATGGGAGATCGCTCTCAACGCCGGGAAGGTGTCGCAGGCTGCCGTGGAGGCATTCGTCAAGGAGCATAGCCTCAATCCCACGAACGACAGTCACGTGGAGATGACACAGGTGCTGGGAGGACGGATCGTAGCGGTGATAACTCGTTTCGATGAACTTGAGGAGGATCTGCTTGGACGTTGTGCGAGGAGGCTCGTCGAGTTAGAAGACGAGGGTGATGACTCTTGCAGGAATAGGTTCGTGCGCGTGGGCGTGCCTGACTCTGAGCTTGAGGCCTTCACATCAGTCGACACGGAGCTAGGATTAACCGACGGCGTGAGTCCCGCCGATGCCTTCGATGCCGAGTGTCTGTTCTGCGAGGGTCTACGTTCAAACCGCGCCAGATCACTCCTGGCCATGTTCCTCAAAGAAATCGAGGGTCCCGGGCTGAGACGGAACAAGGTCGAGGTGCCATGTATGGACGTCGACTTCCTCGGCGATGAGGAATGGGAAGTACTATTCGGCTCTAAGTCCGGCGAGGCAAATGAAGAATCAAATGCCCCTACTTCTCCCAAGCAAGATGATGTGCCCGCAGACTCCGTGGAACCAGATACAGGGGACATCGCCGCCATCGCGTCGCCGCTCCACCCTGTAGTCCTCGACGCTGTTGAAGAGGGTTTGCGATTACGTTCTAAAAACATTACCACGTCGCCACTCCGCCTAATTGATAACTCAATTGAGATGTACGATGTGCAGTTCACCGTTGGAAAATTCGTTGAACGATTCCTCTCGTCTCGCGATGATCTCAATATGTTCACGACGGAAGAAGTTGAAGTAATCGGGGGAAGGGCCGTTGGCGCCCTCATGAGGCTCGAGGATCTCGAGTGGGAATGGAACCATCGCGTCACTTCATCTGGGTCATTCAATGACATGGGGGTGGAGGAGTACATGCATGAAGTCGGACTGGCTAGGGGATTGGAGCAGACCGATGTTGGTGCCATTGACCAGTTACTCCTAGACGATAGCCAGTTCGCCAGGTCCCGGGCTGAGCGGCTGTACGGTGTATTTCTGATGAGCCTTGAGGGGCCAGGCGTCGAGGCGAGCGGAAATGTAATCCCCCACGGGTCTTTCGCGGACTTCATCGATGATGAAGTTCAGATTGAGCTGATGAGACCGAAGCAAAGAAAGTAGGGAGAACAAGACCGCTACCTCGAAGACGGTGTTTTGATAACATAGTTTTGGAAATGAATTTACAATGAGTCTAACCTAACTCTAGGATTCTTTGCCTCAAATGATAACTCTTTTCCCATTTTGAAACCTTCCTTTCTTTTTAAACCGGTCTGCAGTGACCTCCATACTCTGCTCGCATCGGGAAAGATTTTCTCAACTCCAACACTTTACCTTCGACTCCATCCCTAAAACCTCGAAAGTCTTCAGCGATAAATGTGTCCTCTCCGCTCTGAAAGAATAGCACGGCTCCTCCACAGTACTTCAAACAGCAAATCGTTTCCTCAATACCAACACTCTCCGTCCACCCCCGTCCTTGGAACCACGGAAGTCTTCAGCAATGAATGTAACATGGACGCAGCCACTTGGATCTACCGAAGGTAGCCCTGAGCTGACACAAGGTGGGAATTTCCTAAGATCAATTGTCGTTGTCAAGCCTTGTCCGCGTGCAATTGCTTGACCATATTCGCGCATAACTATGCCGACTGTGTCTCTGAAGACCTTGGAACCGGCTTGCAGAATGTTCCGCTTCAGGGATATCAACCGCTTGTCGTCGTCTTCCTCGACAACAGCGCCGAAGTCAGCGCACGCCTTAGCATCCCAACTCTCCCTAAGACATTCCATTGAGCAGAACGGCTCGAGCATGTTAGTGCCCTTGCACCATTTGAGTGCCTTCTTGTCGAATGTCCTCAGGCAATTGGCACACACCAACACTTGAGCGTCGCGAGAAATATGCTCCAGCTTATCTTCCAATCCCTGGAAGTCCAATGTTGCCATAGATCCAAGCACCTTGTGTGTCTTATCGTGCAGGCGAAGCATATACAGTACGTGAATCATCCCAGAAGCAAGTTCATCCGCAGGTATTCCACTTTGAAGGCCTTCGAACAAATGAAAACAAACATCTTGGCGTCCGAGTTGAGCGCAAATCGACAAAGTAGTTGCAAACAGCCCGCTGCGGAGCGCCCCTGCAAAACGAGAGTCACTCGAGCAAATAATCCGCGCCATGCATCTTGCAACGAATTCCGGACAAACATCACGAAGCTCTACCAGCTCTTTCATGACTGTTTCGTCGACGCATCCACCCCAAATCAATGTGGTGATTATGTCTGTCAGCTGATTCCGTGAAATATCCGTGGATATATCACGATCTTGGCACATATAACCGTACGAGCGTATCATGCCAATAATGGCTGGTAATTCACTGCCTTTGGCTATGGCGACAGCTCCAATACGCGTCAGTAATTTGCAGCCTATGGGAACTGAAACCCCGAAGTCTTTCGATTCTTGACTCAGGAAGAAAGCAATCGAATGTACAGTGCTGATGATTTCCTCTTGGGGGACTGTCATGTTCGATGTGTGAAAGCCCCCAACAATATCTTGACGGCACTGGCTCCAACAGACTGCCTGGCCAAGAAATGGCAGGAGGCCATCGTGCTTCATCACGGACAGCCACGTCTCTCGTTGCTTATGTGTGATTCTATAGACCAACGTGATGAAATGCTTCATACCTTGGGTAGATGCGTTTCAGTGAAAGACTTTGCGTGATAATCTCGAATGTATTGACTCACTTTCGAACCAAGACTCGGTGCTCTGGAAGAAAACCCTTCTTTCGTGTACCATGCATTTTATCACTGGGGATATTCCATCTGCAATTTTTCGACAGACCTCCTGTTTGTTGTGCGATTCTGTTTCAACCCTCAAGAGCGTGCTCAAACAAAAGGCAGGCAAGGTCACTATGGCTGATGGCCGATCTTGTGTGCTGCCGAAAACTGAAGCGAGACTCTCGTCGCATCGTTGGAGATTTTTCAGCAATGCTTCAATCACTCCATCACGCTCGTCGTACGGAACGCTTCCCTTGTTTTGACTCACAAACCCTGCCAGCGCCCTTATCGCGCCATGCTTTCCGCAGTGAATTCCCCTGATGATTTCAGCAGGCGTGGCATTTGAGAACAGTCTAATCTCTTTCTTCAGCATGCTCTTCCCCTTTCCTTTTTGCTTCTTTCGTGACGGCATCGTGGAGGTCCTGATGATTTCAACCGGCGTTTAGAGCACGGACAGATTCAGAGACGTTGTGTTAGAGTAGTAGGAAGTGGTGTTGCCAGGTGTACGACAGCCGGAGATCGTTGGAGATCGAGCGGATATTGAAAGAATAATGAGGCGACTTACAATGCCGCGTTGGCTGTCGCCTGTATGTGCCGTCGTGCTGCCGTGGTCTGCCGGCCGTTACCACACTGTTGGACTGTCCGGCTCTCCACGCTGGACGGACTAGAGCCGCTGACAGGGGGTCCGGTGACCTTGTGGTCTCAGGCGTCCTCGGAGGAGATGGCACTTGGTCAGTCAGCCTCCTTCCGCCTTCCGTGCACCGACAGTCCGTCCTCAGCAGTTCTCTTCGGCCGCCGTTCTTTTCGCCGTTCTTTTTAACAACCTGAACAGTTGAAGACCGAACGAGGCTCCGAGTCTGTCCGTGCTCCGAGGCAGAGAGAGGAGAGAGCTGGGAGGCAGAAGAGAGAGGCTGGGTAGAGAAGATGTTCCAGAAGGACGGCTCGTCGATCCCCGGGGGCAAGAAGGACGCCCCCCTCCGCAAGTCCGACCGCCGCCGCCTCCGCGACCGCGCCCTCGCCGTCCTCTTCAAAGGCCCGCCTCCGAACGCTGATGGCAAGGCCGAAGGCCACCGCCCGCCGCCTCCCGCCTGGGCGGATCTCGACGACGCGCTGGCCACCTCGTCGGGGGACGCCCTGTCGAGGAGGCTGAGGCTGGCCGGGGGCGAGCCCGCGACGCTGTTCCTCCGCACGCCGTCGAGGGGAGTTCCGCCAGGGTTCCGCCAGGGGAACAAGTGCAAGTTCCTGACGGTACGGGATCGACGGGACGGTCCTGGCGAGGGGCGGTCCTTGTGTCCTGGTGAAGAACGTGGAGCGCCGTGTCGGACCCGGTCGGGAGGCCGGCACTGAGGAAGGGACGGATGGAGGCCACCTGAGCGAGGAGATCGTGGCTCTGCTCGCCCCATTGGGGGATGAGTGATGCGGCCACGGCGGAACGAGGGACAGAGGGTACTGCTGAAGAGCGTTGTGAAGGTTAGCCTTCCCTCTCGCGTCACCGTCCACCCCCGGATCAGGAGCGACGCGGGGGACCGGGCGTGGGAACGGTGGAAGGCGATGAGGGTACGCTCGGCCCCCCCTGACGCGTACGGCGCCCTCCTCCGCATCCTCTCCGCGAGGGGACAGCCGGAGAGGGCCATCGAGAGGGCCATCGACGTATTGCTGGCGCACGCCAAGGCCATGGAGGTGGGGAGCATGTATGCCGATCTTCCGGGGATACCTGTGTCCCAACTCGCTTCGGGTACATCGAGAGCTCCTTCAGGCCCCAGTACGAGAACCTGGCGATCCCCGGCCTCCACTCGGTCAAGGCGGACGAGGAGACCACGAGGGCGAGTTAGGTCGGGCGGCGGCGGGGAGGAGGAGGTGACCCGCGACTGGATCGAGGCCTCCTGAGCAACGGTGAGCGCCGTCTGATCGGCATGCCGTCGGCATGGGAATCGAAGGCCGCACCGCCGTCGTTTCTCGAGGGTGGACGCCGGCCGCCGAGGCGGGATCGCCGGCCGAACCTGGGGGCGTGTGAGACGAGGTCGCCCTGGCGCAGGCCTTCGCCGAGGCCACGGGCGGCACCAGGGTGGCGCAGGAGCTATTCGGAGGCCAGGGCGATGGCGGCGATGGCGGCGATGGAGAGGACGGGGACGAGCGGTTATAAAGTTATTATTTTTATGTATTTCTAAACTGTGATGTTTCCAATATGTTGCGATCAAAGAGAGACATGGCAGGTTGTCAAGAGTACTATAAATATGGATACGCTATGACATCAACGCATGTGATGTTGCTTCGCCTTGCAAGGAAGATATAGCACGGCTCCCACGAAGAGTACTTCAAATCGTAAATCGTTTTCTCAGCTTCAGCACTTTTCCTTCGACCCCGTCCTTGAAGCCTAGGAAGTCTTCAGTGACGAATGTTACTTGGATGCTGTCGCTCGGATCTACCGGAAATAGCCCCGAGCTGACACGGGGTGGGAATTCCCTGAGATCAATCGCCATGGTCAAACCTTGACCGTGGGCCATTCCTTGTTTGTATTCTCGCACAATTCTGTCAATGTTGTCTCTGAATACCTTGCAACCGGCTTGCATAATGTTCCGCTTGAGGGTAATCGACCGCTTGTCGCCGTCTTTCTTGACAACATCGCGAAAGTCAGCGCAAGTCCCAGCATCCCAACTTTTCTTGAGGCATTTGCTCGAGCAAAATGGCTCGAGCATGTGAGTTCCCTTGCACCATTTGAGTGTCTTTCTGTCAAATGTCTCCAGGCAATGGCACACACATAATCGTGTGCATCGCGTGTAATATGCTCCAACTTTGCATCCAACCCCCGGTAATTCAATAGTGTCATAGATTCGAGGACCTTGCGCGTCTTGTGGTGCATGCGAATCTTGTACAGCCGATCGACTATCACTGAAGCCAGTTCCTCTGCACCGTCGTCACCTGGTACAATTTCGTCCCTTGATGATATGAAGATGAAATCATTACTGTTGTTGTCTTCCGAATGATCAGAGCAGTCATCTCCAAGGTCTCCACTCGGGGCCAAAATACGAATGCCCTGGCGTTTGAGTTCAGCGCATATTGACAGCGTATCAGTGAGAAGCCCACTGCCAAGTGCCCCAGCAAAACGAGAGTCACTCAAAACATTCCGATTCTCACAGAGAATTCGTGCCGTGCATCTAGCAACAAATTCTGGACAAATATCTCGAAGTTCTGACAGCTCTCTCATGACGATTTCATCAACACAACCACTCGATATGAATGAGAGGATTATGTGTTTGAGGTCGTCACATGGACGATTTGGAGGCACAATACCCGTGTGCCGCCGACCTAACTGACACATGTTTCCGCACAAGCGAATCATAACAACAATAGCTGGCAACTCGCCGTCTTTGGATACGCCGACTGCTCCAATGGCCTGAGATTCTTCAGACAGGATGCCAGAAATGGATGGCAATTTGTCGGATACGGCAACTGATCCGATGGTCCTCATTATTTCAGCGACATCTGACTCGGACATATAATTGTCTGACGATGCTCGACAGAGGAAGAGAACAATTGAATGAACTGCATTGATGATATCCCCGAGCAATTCATCGCGTTGGATATTCCAACTGAGAAACCCACGGATTAAAATGTGACTTTGGTGTGTCTAACAGGCTGCCTGGCCAAAAAAGAGCAGCAGATCATCTTGCTCGAGTAGCAAACTTCGACTTAACTCTGGGCGGTTCTCCATGATTTGGCCGATTAAGAACATGAACGGACGAAAGCCTACACGAGGTTAGTGCAGATCAAGGAAAAGTATGATATCAATCACTCACTTTTGAACCAAGCCTTAGAGCTCTGGAAGAATACATAACTTTCCCTCACGATTTTTGGATTCACCATGCATTTGATCGCCATGCATATTACTTCCGCAACCGAGCGCTTCACCGATAAGCTGCCTCTCGTTTGCCTGATGGTCTCGCCTACTATTGCCAGCCACACACCAGGCAGGCTCGCTACATCATGACCAGGGTAGTCACTGTTGGTAAAAACTGAGTCAAGGTTGTGGTGACACCGTTTGAGATTTTCCAAAACCACTCCTACGATCCCAGCACCCTCGAGCTCGTGGTATGAATGTCGTCTTTGCTGGATCGGCGTCAGCGCCATTGTTGCGGCTGGCTCGCCGTCGCGGGGATCCCCTGGACTATTTCGACAGCCGTGGCGTGATTGGCAAACTTCTTGATCTGCCTGATCTCATCCTTCCGTTTCGTGCTCTTTCCCTGCCTTTGCTCGGCCTGGAGATCAGTCAACGTATACTGGCTGGATGGAGGGAAGCAAGCAAATGCTGGGAGGATCGGTCGCCTTCTGGTCTCGGGATTCCTCTTCTCCACGGTCAGTCAGCTTTGGTGGCCTTAGCATTCCCCAGCAGACAAGCATTCCGTTGTTCTCGTCCGTGATCCGTGTTCTGCCGTTCTTCTTTCGACACAAAAAGTTGGAGACCGAATGAGGCTCCGTGGACGAGGGATACCGAGGGATTTCCAGAAGGAAACTCGTCGACCGGTGGCAAGATGGAGCCCCCCTCCGCACGTCCGACCGCAGCCACCTCCGCGACCGTGCCCTCGCCGCCCTCTTCCAGGCCCGCTCCGAACGCTGACGGCAGAGCGAGAGCCGAAGGGCATCGCCCGTCGCCCCTCCCGTCTGGACGGAGAGAGCGCGCGTCGAGGCTGGTCGACGACGCGCTGACCCCGTCGTCAGGGGACGTCCTGTCGAGGAGGCTGAGGCTGGCCGGGGGCGAGTCTGCGACGCTGTTCCTCCGCGCTCCGTCCAAGCAGGCCGGAGTCAAAAGTAGATGGCCGGAAGCCAAATGAAGAGGAGGCTGAAGCCGCAGGAGAAAGCCAGGCAGAAGAGGCTGCAGCGAACGTGGTCGACGACGCTACTGGAGACAAAGAGGCTGTCTTCCCGCCTGACAACGATACAGTTAAAGCCGAAGTAGGCTCGGACGAGGCTGAGGCTGTGGACCACGACGCGATCCTCCTGGCGGCCTTCTACACCTCCCTCCTCCGGATGCTCCAGTCCAAGGCTCAGTTCCCCGTCCCCGTCTCGACCTACTACGCCAAGCACCTCCTGTCGTCCGTGCCGTCGCCCGGGCCGCGTCTCGACCTAAAGCGGACCAGGCACAAGAAGATCGGTCCTTTTTTGGCCGAGATGGAGAGGGACGGCGTCGTGATGCTCGGGCCGAGCAAGGACGGGAAGGACAAGTGCGCCTTCCTCGTGGGGGTCAACAGGAAGAGCAGGGAGCTCATTCAGTTCAAGAGAGAGCACTGGAACAAGGAGGACGGCGCGTCGGCGCAGCAGGATAGCGGCAAGGCGACGAAGATGGTCGTGGTGGACCTCTTCATCGTGCCGTCCAGGATCGTCGAGGGAATGAAGCTGGACAGGGACGCAGTGTCGGCGGCGGGGGGCAAGGCCGAAGAGAGGAGGGGGTCGGGATACCTCACGAAGGCCGAGTGCCGGAGTCTAGTCGAGGGTTACGTCGAGCGCGAGAGCCTTGTGGATCCGAAGGGCAAGGGACGAGTCCTCGTCGACGGCCCGCTTTGCGACGCGCTGTTCAAGGTCGGGAAGAAGAGGCAGCAGCAGCAGGCGGAGAAGTACCCGACGTCGATCAAGCGCAAGGACGTCGTCGAAAAGTGGCTCGACAAAATGGACAAGGGCCACGCCATCGTGCAGATGCCCGGGTCGAAGATCCTTCACATGGGACGGGGCGAGCCCCAGTCCGTCGATATCGAGGTGGAGTTCCTCCAGGGGAACAAGCGCAAGTTCCTGACGCGCGGAGGGGCATGGAGGAGTACGGGATTGACAGGACGGTCCTGGCGAGGGACGTGTCGTACCGTTTCGCGTGCAGCGGGAGCGCCGAGTCAGACCCGGTCGGAAGGCCGGCGCTGAAGGAAGGGACGGGTGGAGATTGTCTTCCAGGGCCACCTGAGCGAGGAGATCGCGGCGCTGCTCGTGGGGGACGAGAGGGGTGCGGCCACTGAGGGGCGAGGGACGGGGGGTACAATCAGCCGAAGAGCGTGGTGATGGTCAGCCTGAGGAAGGGCGTGCCAGCCAAGAAGAGGAAGCTGCTTTGCAATGATTTCGAAAAACGCCCTAGAATTGCCATGCAGTTTTCCAGTGCCGAAACTAGCTCTACTCCAGGTACTTTGCAACAAATGAGGGATGGGAATCCCTAAGACGAAGAGTAGAATAGGGAAATCAATACACTATTACGAAGAGGTCTTGCCTCAAACTTTGTTTTGCTTCGCATGCAAATTCTGAAATCCTAGAACGTCTTCCAAGTCAATCGAGAATCGTTTCCTCAGCTCCAACACTTTGCCTTTGACTCCGTCTCTAAAACCTCGACAGTCGTCGGCGATAAATGTAACTTGAACGGTTTTACTTGAGTCTCCCAGAGGTAGTAAACTTGAGCTGACACGGGGTGGGAATTCCCTGAGATCAATTGTTATCGTCAAGCCTTGACCACATGCAATTGCTAGACCGTGTTCATCCATGCTTCCGATGCTGCCATGTAAGACTTTGTAACCGGCTTGCAGAATGTTCCGCTTCAGAATTATCGACCGCTTGTCGTCGTCTTCCTCAACAATATCGCAGAAGTCAGCACAAATCCCAGCGTCCCAGCTCTCCTTGAGGCATTTCTTTGAGCAAAATGGATCGAGCATGTGAGTTCCCTTGCACCATTTGAGTGCCTTGCTGTCGAATGCCTCCAGACAATTGGCACACGCGGACTCGCGGGCGTCGCGGAAAATATGCTCCAGCTTATCTTCCATTCCCTGGAAGTTAAATGGTGTCATCGATCCAAGCACCTTGTGCGTCTTGTTGTGCAGGCGGATCTTGTACAGTAGGTCAATCATCCCAGAAGCAAGTGCATCCGCACGCATTACACTTTCAAGGCCGCCATGAACATCCTGGCGTCCGAGTTGAGCGCAAATCGACAAAGTAGTTGCAAACAGCCCACTGCGGAGCGCCCCTGCAACACAAGAGTCGCCGCTCAAAAAGAGAATTTTTGACGAGCATCTTGCAACAAATTCTGGACAAGCGTCATGAAGTACAGCCAACTCGCTCATGACAATCTCATCGACGCATCCACTCCAAATCAATGAGGGGATTATGTCTGCCAGCTCATTCCGTGAACGAAGATCGAGCACCTTGTATCTTGCACGGCACATCTCTCCGTACAAGCGTATCATGCCAACAATAGCCGGTAATTCACTGCCTTCGGCCATTGTGACTGCTCCAACAGTCCTCAGCATTTCGCAGGCTTTGGGCACCGGAATCCCGACGTCGTGTTGACATTCTCGAAGCAGGAAGAAACAAATTGAATGAGCAGCGCTAATGATTGCCTCCTGGGGAACTGTCATGTTCAATCTGCTAAATCCCTCCACAATATCTTGACGGCACTGGCTCCAACAGATTGCCTGGCCGAGAAATGGCAGGAGGCCACCGTGCCTGCTAAGCAAGTACCTCGCTACTTGACGATCATCCACAATTGCCTGGATCAGATTGATGAAATCCTCCATACCTTTGGTAGGTACAATGCCGTGAGAGACTTTGGGAAATAAATCTTAGATACACTGACTCACTTTCGAACCAAGACTCGGTGCTCTGGAAGAAAACTCTCCTTTCGTGTACCATGCATTTTATCACGGGGGATATTCCTTCCGCAATATGGAGACAGACCTCCTGTCTGTTGTGCGATTGTCTTCCAACCGTCAACAGCATGCTCAAACAAAAGTAAGGAAGACAAATCGCATCCTGATCAGATGGCGAAACGCCAAAAACTGGAGCAAGACTCTCGTCGCAACGTTTCAGATTCTTCAGCAATGCTTCAGTCATTCCAGCACTCTTGAGCTCATCGTACGGGAGACCGTTGGATTGATCGAAACGCGTCGCCAGCGCCAATGTCGCGCCTGGCTTCCCTTCGTGGATTCCCCTGATAATTTCAGCAGGCGTGCCATTTGCGAGCTGTCTCATCTCTTTCTTCTGCTTGCCCTTCCCCTTATCTTTCAGCTTCTTTCGTGACGGCATCGTGGAGAAGGTCCTGGTTTCAACACTCTCTTCTTTCTCAAAAGTCGCGGCGTTTATTGAGACGTCGTGTTTAGGAGTGGCGTTGCCGGGTGTACGACAGCCGGAGATCGAGTGGATATTGAAAGAATAACGAGGCGACTTACAATGCCGCGTTGGCTGTCGCCTGTATGTGCCGTCGTGCTGCCGTGGTCTACCGTTACCACACTGTTGGACTGTCCGGCTCTCCACGCTTACGCTCCACCACGCGGGATCGGACCAGAGCCGCTGACAGGGGTCCGGTGACCTTCTGGTATCAGGCTTCCTCGGAGGAGATGCCACTTGGTAGTCGGCCTCCTTCCGCCTTCCGCGCACTTTCGAGTCAGACGTCCTCAAAAGTTCAAAAGTCTTCTTCGGCCGGTCGCGGTCGGCCGTTCTGTTTAACCGTTTTCTAACCTGAACAGTTGAAGACCGAACGAGGCTCCGAGGCCGGGGCGGGGAGGAGGTCCCCGTGGCGTGGGAACGGTGGAAGTGTGAAAGGGATGATGAGGGAACACCCGGTCCCCCCCGACGCCATGGCGTACGGCACCCTCCTCCGCATCCTCTCCGCGAGGGGACAGCCGGAGAGGGTCATCGACGTCCTCGAGGAGGTGACGGCGTCGCTCGTGCTCCCGACGCACGCGGAGACCGGTCGAGACGAGCGGCGACGGCGACGGGGCGGGGTGGTAGACGACGACGGGGAGGACGGTCCGAGCGAAGCCGACGACGCTCATGTATACGTCGGCGCTGAACGCCGTGAAGAGCCACGAGGTGGCGTGCCGTTTCTCGGGGGGAATGGCGCGTAAGAACCGGAAGCGGGAGCCGATCACGTCGCACCACGGGCGACTCGCGAGGCAGGTCATCATAATGGCCGCGAGGTTGCGCGTGACGACGGGTTCGTGGCGTCGCTGATGAGGTGCGCGGCCGCCGCGGGCGACGCGTCCATGGTCAGGGAGATCTACCTCGCCAGCCGGGTACGGAGGATGGACCACCTTCGGACGTCGGGGGTCGGGACAACCTCCTCCGTCTGCAGGGACTCATCCGAGAAGGACCGGGCGCTCGCCCTGGGGGACGGCGCCCCCCCCTTGACCGCGCCTCCCACCTTCCGTGGGGTGCGTCCCGGCGGCAGCGGCCAACCACGCGGCGTACGAGAGCAGGGAGTGCGGGGACGACACCCGTCCCCCCTCGACTTTACTGCTGGCGCACGCCAAGGCCATGGAGGCGGGGGGACTGGGGAGCATGTGGGCCGGGAGGATCAACCGGGGATACCTCGTGTCCCTACACGCTACGGGTACATCGAGAGCTTCGTCAGGCCCCAGTACGAGAACCTGGCGATCCCCGGCCTCCACTCGGTCAAGGCGGACGAGGAGACCGCGAGGGCGAGGCGGCTCCTGTCGGACGGCGGCGGGGAGGAGGAGGTGACCCGCGACTGGATCGAGGCGGACGAGCGGGGGCTCCTGAGCGACGGTGAGCGCTGTCTGACCTTCTGATCGGCATGCCGTGGGCATGGGAATCGACCGGTAGGCCGCGCCGCGTTCGTTTCTCGAGGAGCGGCCAACGCCGCGCCGGACGCCGAGGCGGGATCGCCGGCCAAACCTGGGGGTGTTTGGGACGAGGTCGCCCTGGCGCAGGCCTTCGCCGAGGCCACGGGCGACACCAGGATGGCGCAGGAGCTATTTGGAGGCCAGGGCGATGGCGGCGACGGAGAGGACGGGGACGAGGACGAGCGGTTATGAAGTTACGTATTCTCTGTATGTATTTCTAAAGATGTTTCCAATATGTTGCGATCAAAGAGAGGCAGGGCAGGGGATGCATAACAAATGAAGAGTACTATTACGCTATGATATAAACGCATGTGATGTTGCTAAATCCGGGATCCTCCTCCGATCTAAGCAAGACATAGGCACGGCTACCCCAGAGAAGCAAAGACGGGTCTCGCTCGGCCCACCGCTTTTGCGAAGGAGAGAGGTGAAGCGGCGTGGCCCCAGAGAATACTTTAGATTGCAAAGCGTTTCCTCAATACCAACACTCTTCGTCCACCCCCGTCCTTGGAACCACGGAAGTCTTCAGCAATGAATGTAACATGGACACAGCCACTTGGATCTACCGAAGGTAGCCCTGAGCTGACACGAGGTGGGAATTCCCTGAGATCAATTGTCGTTGTCAAGCCTTGTCCGCGTGCAATTGCTTGACCATATTCGCGCATAACTATGCCGACTGTGTCCCTGAAGACCTTGGAACCGGCTTGCAGAATGTTCCGCTTCAGGGATATCAACCGCTTGTCGTCGTCTTCCTCAACAACAGCGCTGAAGTCAGTGCAAACCTCAGCATCCCAACTCTCCCTGAGGCACTCTCTCGAGCAGAACGGTTCGAGCATGTTAGTGCCCTTGCACCATTTGAGCACTTTCCTGTCGAATGTCCTCAGGCAATTGGCACACACCGACACTTGAGCGTCGCGAGAAATATGCTCCAGCTTATCTTCCAATCCCTGGAAGTCCAATGTTGCCATCGATCCAAGCACCTTGTGTGTCTTGTGGTGCAGGCGAAGCATATACAGTACGTCAATCATCCTAGAAGCAAGTTCATCCGCACGTATTCCACTTTTTCCTTTTTCAAGGCCTCCGAAAAATTTAACACAAATGTCTTGGCGTCCGAGTTGAGCGCAAATCGACAAAGTAGTTGCAAACAGCCCACTGCGGAGCGCCCCTGCAAAACGAGAGTCACTCGAGCAAATAATCGGCACCATGCATCTCGCAACGAATTCCGGACTAATATCACGAAGTTTTGCCAGCTCTTTCATGACTGTTTCGTCGATGCATCCACCCCGAATCAATGAGGGGATTATGTCTGCCAGCTTATTCCGTGAAAAATCCGTGGATATATCCCGATCTTGGCACATATAACCGTACGAGCGTATCATGCCAACAATGACTGACAATTGACTGCCTTCGGCCATGGCGACTGCTCCAATACTTTTCAGCAATTTGAAGGCTATGGGAACTGGAATCCCGAAGTTTTTTGATTCTTGACTCAGGAAGAAAGCAATCGAATGCACAGCGTCAGTGATTGCCTCATGGGGGTCTGTCCTGTTCGATCTGCGAAAGCCCTTGACTATATCTTGACGGCACTGGCTCCAACAGATTGCCTGGCCAAGAAATGGCAGGAGGCCATCGTGCTTTATCACGGACAGCCACGTCTCTCGTTGCTCCTGCGTGATTATATAGATCGACGCGATGAAATGCGTCATACCTTGGGTGGGTGCGTTTCAGCGAAAGACTTCTGACGATTAATCTCAGATGTATTGACTCTGTATTGACTCACTTTCGAACCAAGACTCGGTGCTCTGGAAGAAAACCCTTCTTTCGTGTACCATGCATTTTATCACAGGGGATATTCCATCTGCAATTTTGCTACAGACCACCTCAGTGTTGTGCGATTCTATTACAATCTTCACGAGCGCGCTCAAACACAAGGAAGGCAGTAAAACCATATCCCGATCAGATGTCGAACCGAAAACTGAAGCGAGACTCTCGTCGCATCGTTGGAGAATTTTCAGCAATGCTTCTGTTATTCCATCGTGCTCGAGCTCATCGTACGGAACGCTTCCCTCGTGTCGAAAAACAAACCCCGCCAGCGCCCTTATCGCGCCTGGCTTTCCGCCGTGAATTCCCCTGATAATTTCAGCAGGCGTGGCATTTGAGAACTGTCTCATCTCTTTCTTCTGCATGCTTTTCCCCTTGCCTTTTTGCTTCTTTCTTCGTGACGGCATCGTGGAGTAGGTCCTGATTTTCAACACTCTCTTCTTTCTCAAAAAAGTCGTCGGCGTTTATATAATATATAGAGACGTCGTGTTTAGGATTTAAGACAGCCGGAGATCGAGCGGATATTGAAATTAAGCGAGGCGACTTACGATGCCGCGTTGGCTGTCGCCTGTATGTGCAGTCGTGCTGCCGTGGTCTACCGTTACCACACTGTTGGACTGTCCGGCTCTCCACGCTGGACCGGACCAGAGCCGCTGACAGGGTCCGGTGACCTTCTGGTCTCAGGCGTCCTCGGAGGAGATGGCACTTGGTCAGTCAGCCTCCTTCCGCCTTCCGTGCACCGACAGTCCGCGTCCTCAACAGTTCAAAAGTCTTCGGCGTCTTCGGCCGCCGTTCTTTTTTCCAACCTGAACAGTTGAAGACCGAACGAGGCTCCGAGACAGAGAGAGGAGAGAGGAGAGAATGGAGAGAGCTGGGAGGCACACAAAAGAAGATGTTCCAGAAGGACGGCTCGTCGATCCCCGGGGGCAAGAAGGACGCCCCCCTCCGCAAGTCCGACCGCCGCCGCCTCCGCGACCGCGCCCTCGCCGTCCTCTTCAAAAGCCCGCCTCCGAACGCTGATGACCGCCCGCCGCCTCCCGCCTGGGCGGATCGCGCGTCGAGGCTGGTCGACGACGCGCTGACCTCCTCGTCGGGGGACGTCCTGTCGAGGAGGCTGAGGCTGGCCGGGGGCGAGTCCGCGTCGCTGTTCCTACGCGCTCCGTCGAAGCAGCAGGCTGGAGTCAAAAGTAGGCCTGCACCAGCAGGAGGGGAGCGGGAGAGCTCCACTATCGAGGAGATTCGCGATTCGTACCCCGCCGAGTGGCCGTACCGGTCGAGCACGCAGCCCGTATTGCTGGAGTACGAGGACGGGGACAGGGAGACGCACCTGGTGCCGCTCCTGCCGTTGTTGGCCGCTCTGCCCCCGCCGGCGCTGGTCTCAGGCTCTGCCAAGTCAGACGACGAAGACGCCGAGGCTTCAACTGGGTTCAGAATACCGGACGTCGTCGTCCACCCCGCCGTGTCCAAGTACGTCTGCCGTGGCGCCGACCTCATGAGGTCCGGGATGCGTTCGTTCCCGTCCCCGGAGGAGCTGCGGAGGTCGCCGGGCGGCCTCGTGACGATATCGGTGATTGGCAACCCGCAGCCCCTCGCGGTGGGGACCGTCGACGCCGCGCTGTTCCTGGAGCACTGCCGCCCCCGGAACGGCAAGTCGAGGCAGCAACAGCAGCTGGAGGGCGGGGGGATGACTGAGCTCGTCGGGCCGGGCACCAGCGGCGTCGGCGTGAGGATCCTCACGTGCTACGGCGACGACCTCTGCAGGCGGGCCGCGCCCAGGTCCAAGGCCGAGGGGGAGGGTGGGGCGATGAACCCCTTTGGGGGAGGGTGCTACGACGACGGGAGCTTCGGCAACGTCGGCTTCGACGGGGGGAGGTACGTCCACCCCATCATGGAGACGGGAGGCGGGGAGAGCAGCGACGAGGAGGACGAGGATAAGCGCGATGGAGAGGAGGCGGATGCCGCAGGAGAAAGCCAGGCAGAAGAGACGTCTGTCGGCGCGACGGACGGAATGGAGCAGCTGACCGTGGTCGATGACGCTGCCAAAGAAGCTGACGCCCCGCCGGATGATGGAGAAGCCGAAGCCGAAGAATCCCCTGACGAGGCTGAGGCAGTGGACCACGACGCGATCCTCCTGGCGGCCTTCTACACCTCCCTCCTCCGGATGCTCCAGTCCAAGGCGCAGTTTCCCGTCCCCGTCTCGACCTACTATGCCAAGCACCTCCTGTCGTCCGTGCCGTCGTCAGGCCCGGGCCTCAACTTGAAGCGGACCAGGCACAAGAAGATCGGACCTTTTTTGGCCGAGATGGAGAGGGACGGCGTTGTCATGCTCGGGCCGAGCAAGGACGGGAAGGACAAGTGCGCCTTCCTCGTGGGGGTCAACAGGAAGAGCAGGGAGCTCATTCAGTTCAAGCGAGAGCACTGGAACAAGGAGGACGGCGCGTCGGCGCAGCAGGATAGCGGCAAGGCGACGAAGATGGGCGTGGTGGACCTCTTCATCGTGCCGTCCAGGATCGTCGAGGGAATGAAGCTGGACAGGGACGCAGTGTCGGCGGCGGGGGCCAAGGCCGAGGAGAGGAGGGGGTCGGGATACCTCACGAAGGCCGAGTGCCGGAGTCTAGTCGAGGGGTACGTCGAGCGCGAGAGCCTTGTAGATTCGAAGGGCAAGGGACGAGTCCTCGTCGATGGCCCGCTTTGCGACGCGCTGTTCAAGGTCGGGAAGAAGAGACAGCAGCAGCAACAGCAGGTGGAGAAGTACCCGACGTCGATCAAGCGCAAGGACCTCGTCGAAAAGTGGCTCGACAAAATGGACAAGGGCCACGCCATCGTGCAGATGCCCGGGTCCAAGATCCTGCACATGGGACGGGGCGAGCCAAAGGCCGTCGATATCGAGGTGGAGTTCCGTCAGGGGAACAAGCGCAAGTTCCTGACGCGCGTGAGGGGCATGGAGGAGTACGGGATCGACGGGACGGTCCTGGCGAGGGACGTGTCGCACCGTTTCGCGTGCAGCGGTAGCGCCGAGTCGGACCCTGTTGGGAGGCCAGCGCTGAGGAAGGGACGGGTGGAGATCGTCTTCCAGGGCCACCTGAGTGAGGAGATCGTGGCTCTGCTTGTGGGAGACGAGGGATGCGTCCACGGCGGGGCGAGGGACGGGGGGTACAACCTGCCGAAGAGCGTTGTGCAGGTCAGCCTGAGGAAGGGCGTGCCAGCCAAGAAGAAGAGATAGAGGGAGTTCCTCTGATTGAGTTTTGGTACTTTGCAACAAATGAGGGATGGGAGTCCCCAAGACGAAGGGTAGAATAGGGAAATGAATACGCTATTACGAAGATGTTTTGCCTCAAACTTTGTTTTGCTTCGCATGCAAATTCTGAAATCCTAGCACGTCTTCTTCAAAGTCAATCAAGAAACGTTTCCTCAGCTCCAACACTTTGCCTTTGACTCCGACTTTGAAACCTCGAAAGTCTTCGGCGATAAGTGTAACTTGACCAGTTTTGCTTGGGTCTCCCATAGGTAGTAGCATTGAGCTGACACGGGGTGGGAATTCCCTTAGATCAATGGTTATCGTCAAGCCTTGACCACCTGCAATTGCTAGACCGTGTTCGCCCACAATGCTTCCAATGCTGCCGTGTAATACTCTGGAACCAGCCTGCAAAATGTTTCGCTTGAGGGATATCGACCGCTTGTCGTCGTCTTCCTCAACAATATCGCAGAAGTCAGCACAAACCCCAGCATCCCAGCTCTCCCTGAGGCATTTCTTTGAGCAGAACGGCTCGAGCATGTGAGTGCCCTCGCACCATTTGAGCGCCTTCTTGTCGAATGCCTCCAGACAATTGGCACACACGGACTCGCGAGCTTCGCGGAAAATATGCTCCAACTTATCTTCCATTCCCTGGAAGATCAATGGTGTCATCGATCCAAGCACCTTGCTCGTCTTGTGGTGCAGGCGAATCTTATACAGCCGATCAACTATTCCTGGAGCAAGCGTATCCGCACGTATTACAAGGTCATCTGTCCTGGCAATCACTGGATTAACATCTTGGCTTCCGAGTTGAGCGCATATTGACAAAGTAGTATTCAGCAGCCCACTGCGGAGTGCCCCAGCAAAATGTGAGTCACTCAAAACATTCGAATGTTTATAGAGAATCATAACCGCGCATCTTGCAACAAATTCTGGACACGTTTCGCGAAGATCTGCGAGCTCTTTCATGACTGTTTCATCAACGCAATCACCCCAAATCAATGTGGAGTTTATGTCTGTCAGCTTGGTCCGTGAACGATTTGTGGTCATGTCACGATTGTGGCTCATATCTCCGTACAAGCGTAGCATGACAACAATGGCTGGCAATTGGCTGCCTTTTGTTATGGTGAATGTCCCCATGGTCTTCAGCATTTCGAAGGCTTCGGGCGCCGGGATCCCGAAGTTTTGATGTTCCTGATGCAGGCAGCCGCAAATGAAATGAGCAGCGCTAATGATTGCCTCCTGGGGGACTGTCCCGTTCGATCTGCGAAATCCCTCAACTATATTTTGACGGCACTGGCCCCAACAGATTGCCTGGCCAAGAAATGGCAGAAGACCATCTTGATCAATGATGTCCATGCACGTCGCTCGATTTTGGTGCATGATTTCGTGGATTAGCACTATGAAAACTTCCATGCCTGGGTGCAAGTTGTCAGAGCCTTAGTGGCACTAAATCTCGGATACATTTACTCACTTTGGAACCAAGACTCGGTGCTCTGGAAGAAAACTCTCCTCTTGTGTACCATGCATTTTATCACGGGGGATATTCCTTCCGCAATTTGGAGATACACTTCCTGTCTGTTGTGCGATTGTCTCCCAACCGTCAACAGCGCGCTCAAACAAAAGTAAGGAAGGCAAATCACATCCTGATCAGATGGCGAAACGCCAAAAACTGAAGCAAGACTCTCGTCGCATCGTTTCAGATTCTTCAGCATTGCTTCAATTACTCCATCACGCTCGAGCTCATCATACGGGAGACCGTTGGATTGATAGAAACGCGTCACCAGCGCCGATGTAGCGCCTGGCTTTCCTTCGTGGATTCCCCTGATAATTTCAGCAGGCGTGGCATTTGCGAGCTGTCTCATCCCTCTCTTCTGCTTGCCCTTCCCCTTATCTTTCAGCTTCTTCCGCGACGGCATTTTGGCAGATCCTGGCTACAACGCTTGCAGCAACCCGCTCGTCTCTCGAATGTCGTCGCGGCGCTTACAAAGGTCAATTCTTGTGAAGGGCGCTGGATGCAAGAACGTGCGTGCCGGCCGGGCCGGCCGTGCAAAGTGGATGAAAATGCTCACAATTATCCCGCATGAGTGTTCAGGTGCAATGCCGTGCGCTGCGCTGCCGACGCCAATGTCGAACGTCCGCCGTCCGCGTCCGGCCACAGCATCTGCGGACGACACACTTCCTGCAATCCTGCCTCGCTCTCCTCGACGTCCTCGGAGTCTCGGAGTCCGGCCGTGCTGTCTTCGTCTCCGCGCAGGCAGCAGTCTCCCGCCCGCCTCCCCGGCCGGTTGTCGTTTGATTTGCTTTGGTGTGTGCCCTTGTGGCGACGTGGCGGCGCGAGCGCGAGCGGAGACGACGACACCTCCGCCACAAAACGGAACGCTTTCGTCTCCCCAACCATGTCGTTCTTATCCCCCTCCGGCGGGGACCGAGTCTCCCCCGTCGCCCTCGCGACGGCCGGGGCCGTCGGGGCGTCCATCGTGGTGCAGCTCCTGACCCCCGCCGACCCGTTCGGGAAGAGCGCGCGGTTCCTTCGGCAACTCGCCCGGCAGGTACGTGGCCTGCGCAAGTGGGGAGAAGATGATCCAGCTGGTTCCAATGCGTCCGGACGAGGTCGAACGGCCCGGGGGCGAGGCCGGGAAGAAGGGACGAGGATGGGAATGTTCCCGGGGTCCTGGGACAGCGCGGACGTTGGTCCCCGGAAAACGAGCCCGGGGTGACCGATCGAAGGGCCAATGCTGCGAAACCAATGCCGGCCCCACACACGACAGCGGCACGTTGGATCTGGATCTTCGTCGAACGGACAAAGGCGGTACAGTGAATACGGCGGGATCGTCCACGAGGAGGCCCCGTGTATCGAGACTGACTATCTGTCCTGGGTCCTGGGCGGATGAGGCTACGATACCATTGGCTGACACAGGAGGAGCCAAGCTGGAAACAGCGGGAAGACGACGAGGCTCTCTGGGCTGTTAACGATCTAACATTTGAGCACTTCACAACAGGAAAAGGGAAACCTGACCTCGGCGTCGGACGTCGAGTCCTCCGTCGGCGAGTACGAGCGCCTACACGCCAACTCCACGGGCGTCGACGAGAGGAACACGAACTACAGCAACCTCGTCAACTCGTACTACGACCTCGCCACGCTCTTCTACGAGTGGGGATGGGGTGCGAGCTTCCACTTCTCGAACCGTCACCCCCACGAGTCGTTCGACGAGGCCACGCGCCGTCACGAGTTCTACCTCGCGAGCAAGCTCAACCTGAGCGGGGCCCTGGGTAGGATCGGCGGCGACAAGAGGGCGGCCATGAACGGCGACTACAAGGAGACGGACGAGGCCAGGGAGGGGAGCACGCCAAGCATGGCGAACGTCAAGATCATCGACGTCGGGTGCGGGATCGGCGGGCCGTGAGTTAGTTCCGATGCGATCTTCTTCTTTTTTGCCCGGCGTTGGGAGCGTTCGTGGGTCCTGACATCGACCTTTCTCCTTCTTCTGCCGCCCAATTAGAATGCGCAACATCTGCAAGTTCACGGGCGCGGACGTTACGGGCCTCACCCTGAACCAGTACCAGGTCGACCGCGGCAACGAGCTTTGCAAGTCCGACCCGCACTTCGCGAACGCCAAGTCCGACGGCCTCCCAGCCGTCCGCTGCCGGTCCGTCCAGGGGGACTTCATGAAGCAGCCCTTCGACGACTCGACCTACGACGCCGCCTACGCCATCGAGGCGACGTGCCACGCCCCCGACCGCGTCGGGTGCTACTCGGAGATCTACCGCGTCCTCAAGCCCGGGGCGGTCTTCGCGTGCTACGAGTGGTGCCTCACGGACAGGTACGACCCGGAGAACGAGGAGCACGTGCTGATCAAGAAGCAGATCGAGGAGGGCGACGGCCTGCCCGACATCGCAAGCACGCACCACTGCCTCACGGCGCTTAAGAAGGCGGGGTTCGAGATCCTCGAGGAGAGGGACTGCGTCAACGACGAGTACGGTGGGTGGCAGGATCGCGCCACCGGCGAGTACAGGTCCGACAAGGAAGGGCGCAAGCACAACCGTGGCGGGAAGCCCTGGTAAGATTCGGGGTGCTGGTGGCAGTATCGTGCCTGACTTGATGCGGAGGACTCACCAACTCTCACCCCACAGGATGCTCCCGCTCATGCCGTCCTGGAATCCCTTCACCCAGCGTTTCCAGTTCAACTGGTTCGGCCTCAGGCTGACGAAGTACTCGCTCAAGGTCATGGAGTTCCTGAGGCTGGCCCCAGCGGGCACGAGCCGCACGCAAATACTGCTCCAGAGCGGCGGAATGGGCCTGGCGAGGGGTGGCGAGCTCGGTATCTTCACTCCTATGTACCTCATGGTTGGACGCGTGCCGCTTGACAAGTAAAAGTTTGGATTGTGAGCTGAGCTCGGGTTGAAATCAATATAAATAAGATAGTTTAATGTTTGTGTAAAGGTGTGACGACTGCCATATTTAGACGAAGTTATAGTCACTTTTAAGTCAAGGATTTGGTAGATAAGGTTACAAAAACAAGGGCGAGGAGAACGAAGAGTCCGAGACTAGGGTATGGCTTCTCTATGTTGTTCATCTTTTATTCGTCAACTTGGGAAGTGCCTGCAATGTTACAGTGTTCTGGCTGCCGCAGCTCAAGCGCAAATAATCCCATGGTGTGTCAATACTGGAACTCCAGCTCTGATTTTCAACTCTACTGGATGAGAAGCGCCGTCGCAAAGGTCAATCTTCTTGTCAAACTCACCTCTATTGTTTTCAGCTCTAACTACACAACTCCCAAAACTAACATGCTCATGGGGCTCTACAAAGACCTGATTGATAGATAGTTGTGTGTTCGATTGACACATTAGATATGCGTCCGATTGACAGCATCCAGCTGACAGTAACGTTCACCCTCAATCCTCAACGTAAAATTAGGCAGTAACTTACTTAGTGTCAGTCACTCTATCTCCAACCCTGCAGCAAAAAACTCTGTGGGTCCATCTTGGGGGTCGACTCGCCACTCTGAGAGACGGCGTCAGTTTTGCGCTCAAGTTGGCAAACGCTAGCTTGCCCGTGTTTTGGGTCGTTGTCTTTAGAGCGCAGACGAGCACGATGACAGTGCGCGGAAATGTGTCTGCTCCCACAAACAAAAGTAAAGCACTGGTAAGCTAGCTAGCGTTGTCAACTTGAACGCAAACCCGATTGTCATCACTCTGAGTCGCCCGTTATCTCCCAATCTGTCGCACAATTGCAGCAAGCGTTTAGGAAAGCGTGAATTCGAGTTAGAGTGGGACACCATCCTAAGCTTAAGGAGCTTAAGGACGAGCCTTTTAAAAGCTCAGGCGGGGCAGAACTAGTGCTCGGCGGCGGTGACAGCTGTTTTGTAGTCGAGGTCAATAGAAAGAGGTGTTGAAGGAAGATCAGAAGACCTAGAGGATGAATCGAGAGGACGGAAGTGAGATGATCTCACTGTTTCACTTCTGTCTATTGTCAATAGTAGACAATTTGGGTAGAGAATGAGCTTGTAAAGTCAAGGAAATCAACGGACCCGCATCGGGGTTTTGGCTTTCACTCGTTCACTGTGTTCTTACTTTGTTTCAACACCATCTCATCTGGGGGAAGCTGGAGAAGCGGCACTTGCTTGTCCAAAGAGGGGGGTATGTTAGTCTACCGCTTGTAGGGTTTTCAAGCCCCTCAGTGACACAATGCTGTCGGTACAGTTGTTGTCAGTGGCTTTGCAATAGTAATCATAAGGTACGAATCAAATGATAGAAGCGATTGCCATAGGTCGATAATTAGATAAAAGCTTGCCTGTACTCTCTTCGCGTCTTAGTATGAATGAGACCGAGCGGGCCAATTTCTGCGAACCCTTCTTTGGCGCTCACTCGTGCATTGCTTGCAACGTCCCCCCGCCCACCCCACCACACCTCATCGCCCACACACAGTCCTATCTTTCCGGCATCGTTTCGCGCTCGCTACCAACATCTTTCCGCCCCCCTTCGCACATGTTACCGACGTCTTTCGTCCGCGACTCTCCCTGCCACGGGGTAAAACCTGAGTATCGTACCGGGTTCAGGCGATTACCCAGCACCTCGGCGCCGCTAACGCAATTGACACAAACTGCGGAAGACCCGTACGTTGATGACAGAGGCGTAACGACCGAGGAAGACGAAGCCTTGAAGAGGGGCTCAAAAATGCGTAGAGGAAGTTACTCGGACCAGAGCTCGGGTAGGTGCAACGGCACAGGCGGCTATAGGTACAAAAGGCCAGAGAGTCCATCCGAGTCGCTAATGGGCTCATAACCTGCTAGGACGATGAAGAGGCTTCGTTGCCGTGGAAGAACGGACTTGTCGGCCGAAGCCGCAGACAATACCGTGAGCTGTTCAGACAGTGCTAGTGGTTACCCGCTGGGACTATCTGAGATAGCTCTCGCATAGTCCCAGTGCTAGTCCCAGAGGAGCGATCGTAGATGAGGTAGAATGAGGCCCAGACCGTTGACGTGGTCGGTTGGGGGCTTGGGACTTCTTCAATAGCTATCCAACAGCCAGTAAACCGCCATCTTCCGCCATATCAACCACCATATCCATCGACTTTGGCGTGTCCCCCGGGCCAGCCCCGGGGCTTCTCCTTTACACAACGCGGGGCCGTCTGCCGGGTCGCGCCACCAGACGACTAAAATCTTTCGTGGCACCAACAAGCCGCCAACCATGGGAACGAGGGCAATAGAGGAAGGATCACCGCCTCCCAGAATGGAGGGAGGGCCGGGGAAGGGTGGGGCATCTACCCACCCGTGCAGCCTTGGGTGCTTGGCGAGCCCCGACAGGTGTCGGGAGGCTCCAGGTTCGGGCTACAATGCCAATGACGATCCTATGGCGGCGGTCCGATGGACGAACGACGTATCCTCGGACGATACGGACGACGAGTCGGGCCCGCCGGCGCTGCCCATGGGTACGTCGACGATGACGGAGGGCCGGGGCCGCCAGTCAAGGTATCGCGGTCGACGTGGGGGGAGCATATTGGCCTCAAGAAGGCGGTGAGTGGCCGATGAGAGCTCAAACGCGACACCAGCGCATTTTTGCTGACAAACGACCTCACGGTCACAAGTGTTTTTTCATCGTAGTCTGCGGCTTCGGCTGCTTGTGTAAACATAATTCGGTTCTTTCCACGGCAACCAAAGCCATTGTCGTCTTCCTAGGTTGATGACGCCCTTGAGCGACTCGGATGGACTCTCTGGCCTTGTACCTGCGGCAGCCTGCGCCGTTGCACCCGAGATCTGATCCAAGTAACTTCGTCTACGCACTTTCGAGCCCATCTTCAAGGCTTCATCTTCCTCGGTCGTTACGCCGCCGACACCCACGCACGGGTCGTCTGCCGTTTGCGTCAGCGCCGCCGAGGTGCCGGATTATCGCCTGAGCCCGGTACGATGCTCAGGTTTAACCCCGCGGCAGGGAGAGTTGCGGGGAGGTGGGGGGAGCACTTCAAGTTCCTCCTTTGCCAAGGATAACTTTACTTCAAGTTCTATAGCTACGATCAAGCTCTTCCGCTACGTCAGCCACCAGTTTCAACGAGTTGCTCATCTTGAGCCGCCCTTGCGATCGTCGCCTGACCCTGCCGTCATCATTTACCACCCATCAGTCATATTGACGTCAACTCATGGGGGGTGGCATCATTTGTGGGGTTCAGCCAACTGTCAGCGTCTGTTTCGCGCTCGTTCCTACATTCAGGCTACCTTCCTACATATGTGTTCAAGTCATGGGGGTCCAGCCATGGGGGGTCTATCTTTCCATCGTTAAATCATGGGGGGTTAAATGGGGACTGCACCAGAAGCGCATGTGGGTTTTGGTTCTTTTTGGACGCATCCTTCGATGATGGGGGGTGACACTCCACGTGTTTTTCATCGTAGTCTGTGGCTTCGGCTGCTCATGTAAACATAATTCGGTTCTTTCCACGGCAACGAAAGCCATTGTCGTCTTCCTAGCCTCTCAATAGTATTACTGATACCTTGTGCGGGAGCCAGACGGGCATCAGGAGGGCTGCAGGGGGGGTGTAATCGAGTGGATAGAGCTGACGACAGCGTCGAGCTCAACAAGATTCGACGGATCCAAGCGCCGTGCCGCCAAGATTGGGATCGACCGGCGCGCCGAGGGGTCGTCGAGGGTGGAGGGGGCATAAGGGAGTCCAGTAGACGATAATAACTGATGCCTGTTATGGCCATAGAGTTGACATTTCCTTCCATATTCTGGGCTATCCGAGTGTTTCCACTAACAAATAACTACTCTAGAGGATCTCGGATAGTCCGAGCGCTAGTCCCTAAACTAAAGCGCTAGCTGCGGTAACCACTAAATACTAACACGAAAGCACTCGCCTTCCTGCTCCACAACTCATTTAAGCACATCGTCAGCGACCCGCCCGGCCGCACGACCGCCCATCGGACCCTGCGCGGGCCCGACCACAGCTCCATCCACACACATTTTCCAGATACTCCCGTAACGGGCTAAGGTAATTAGAGAGAAGTCACACAGGAAAGGCTCTCTATGAGCTGGTTTGTCCTCCCCGCGGTCTTTTCAAGATCAGGTGTCCCAAAGTAGGCTTCTTGCTCGTTTTGGACATCGCGCGTGCTGGGCTGCAATGGGCCGATTTCACTCAAACCTCTCTCCGCCGCAGCAACATCTGTGTCAGCATGGCGAAGGGCAGTAGGTGTGTGTGACTCTATCGTTATTTTAATAGCTACTTAAGACGTATCCGTGGTAGGGCTATCCAGAAGGTTACTTAGATGATGAGAAAAGGGAACGAAAGAGGGAACGAAAGCCAAAGGGCCAGTCTAATTTCGACGGTACTGAATCGGACGTTGTCTTTACCGCGGGAAATCTTGAAAAGATCGCCGCGAGCCGCGAGTCGCGAGCAAGGAAAGCGACGGACGCCCCAGATCAAACACTTTGTCGACAGTGTTGGAACTTCCGACAGCACTGTTCAAGGCCTCAACGTCCTTGTCACGAGGTCAGGAATGAAGAAGGTGATGTAATGTAGCGGAGGCCAGGAGGCTATGTAGGAAGGAGCAGACCGACCGAATCGCTGCCGACCACACCGCCCACACCGCACGAGCGCAATCGTGGCAACGGAGTTTGAAGTCCAAACGACTACATGGACATGGATGCTAGCTTGCCGCCGCGGCCTTCCTCGCCCAATAACGACGTGTCAGCCCAAAGGAGCGGGGACAGCACGAACGACGCTGCCGACGTTGCCACGCAAACGGTGCAGGAAGTGCCCCAAGGTGGCATGTCGGCACCAACAATTCGCGGCTCGACTGACGATGATCATCCAATCCCCGTGCGGCATGTCGTTGACCACGAGGAAGAAATAGAGGGGCCCCAACTGCACGATGGCCCGCCCGGACCTCCCTGTTCCCCGCGTGGGATTGATGATGACACTCTTACCCAGAGAGGAGAGACTGAATTCGGGCGGAATTCTTTGGATCATCCTATTGACAACACATCCACGGCACACTCAACAGTAGGTAGATCTTCTGTGGCGAGCGCAGCATCAATGGGCCCTTCGATGGATGAATGTGCGGGGGAGGGGAGTGCTTCTTCTGGGGAATCAGCGCCGCCCACGAGTCCGCAACACACAGAAGAAGGAGCAGCAATCGCAGCAGCGGGTCCCAATTCAACGTCAGCGGTAGACTTTGTCGAGGCGTACATGGTCGATGAGGCGGAAGAAACGCCAGGGAGATACGTAGCTGTGGCAGAGCTCCAACGCCCTCATGACAACACATCCACGGCACACTCAACAGTAGGTAGATCTTCTGTGGCGAGCGCAGTATCAATTGGCCCTTCGATGGATGAACGTGTGGGGGAGGGGAGTGCTTCTCCTGGGGAATCAGCGCCGCCCACGAGTCCACAACACACAGAAGAAGGAGCAGCAATCGCAGCAGCGGGTCCCAATTCAACGTCAGCGGTAGACTTTGTCGAGGCGTACATGGTCGATGAGGCGGAAGAAACGCCAGGGAGATACGTAGCCGTAGCAGAGCTCCAACGCCCTCATGACAACACATCCACGGCACACTCAACAATGGGCAGATCTCCTGTGGCGAGCGCAGCAGCAATTGGCCCTTCGATGGATGAACGTGTGGGGGAGGGGAGTGTGGAGGAGGGGAGTGCTTCTCCTGGGGAATCAGCGCCGCCCACGAGTCCACGAACTGAAGAAGGAGCAGCAATCGCAGCAGCGGGTCTCAATTCAACTTCAGCGGTAGACTTTGTCGAGGCATACATGGTCAATGAGGAAACGCCAGGGAGATACGTAGCCGTAGCAGAGCTAATCGATCCCCAGGAGCCCACCATCCTACCATTTTATCAGCGGAAGGGTTTTGTCTATGTCATCGTTGTAATGACCCTGGCAATGACCTTGCTCGCCATAGGGGTCGCGACGGCGAACAGCTCGGACGGGAGCACCGGCGGGGCGGAAGCTTTGATCGTGACCAACAACCCAACAACTTCCAACATCCCGACGAAAAATCTAACGAACTATGTAAGTTAGTTGAAGAAAGAAAAGCGTGTGAATCTTAGGTCAAAGAAGAAGTTATGCTTACTGCATTATCCAAGCCGACGAGCATTCTTATGACTTCCAACGTCCCGGTGAAGAATCCAACCTTGCAGCCTACTAACTATGTAAGTTGGGAGAAAGAAAAGTTTGCGACTCCAAGGAAGATTTTTTCGTGCTTATTCGTTGTCTGATATCCGATCCTACTTTGCTGACTTACCCAAGCCGCCAACGAACAATCCTACGACTTCCAACAATCCTACGACTTCCATCATCCCGACAAAAAATCCAACCTTACGGCCTACCAGCAACGTAAGTTGGTTGGAGAAAGAAAAGTTTGCAATTCTAAAGCCAAAGAAGTTGTTGTGCTGGTTCGGTTGTCTGATATCCGGTCCTTCCTTGCTGTCTTACCCAAGCCGACGAACAATCCTACGACTTCCAACAATCCTACGACTTCCAACATCCCGACGAAAAATCCAACCTTGCGGCCTACCAACTATGTAAGCGAAGAAAGGATGTTACCTCATCCAGTTTGATCATAGACTGATTCATTCATCCACGGCTCCAACCACAGCCAACCGTTTCAACTTATCGAGCCGAACTCCTGGCGCCAGATGGAGCGACTGGTGACCGGTTTGGAGAAAGTGTTGCAATCTATTGGGATACCATTGTTGTTGGCGCTTATGGAGATGATGACAACGGAGACTACAGCGGATCAGTACACGTCTTTATCCGGAGCGGAGGAACATGGACTCATGAAGCCAAGCTGTTGGCACCAGACGGGGCGGCAGACGATAGGTTTGGAGAAAGTGCCGCGATCTATGAGGACACCATTGTTGTTGGCGCTTATGGTGATGATGACAACGGATCCGACAGTGGAACGGCACATGTCTTTGCTCGAAGTGCAGAGGGGTGGACTCATCAAGCTAAGCTGCTGGCGCCAGACAGAAAAAAAGGTGATCATTTTGGAGGGAGCGTTGCAATATACCAAGATACCATTGTTGTTGGCGCTGATTGGGACGATGACAACGGATTTTTCAGTGGATCTGCACATGTTTTTGTTCGTAGTGGAGAGTGGTGGACCCATCGAGCCAAGCTGCTGGCGCCAGACGGAGCAGAATATGATAACTTTGGAAAAGTCGCAATATACGGGGATACCATTGCTGTTGGTGCTTTGGGCGATGATGACAATGGTGACCGCAGTGGATCGGTACACATATTTGTGAGACGTGGAGAGAAGTGGACTCACCAAGCCAAGCTGCTGGCGCCAGACGGAGAAGCATTTGATATGTTTGGATCCAGCATTGCTATCTATTGGGATACAATTGTTGTCGGCGCTGATAGAGATGATGACAACGGAAGATACAGTGGATCCGCACACGTCTTTGTTCGACGTGGAGACAAGTGGACTCAGCAAGCCAAGCTGGTGGCGCCAGATGGAGCTTCACTTGATAACTTTGGAAACAGTGTCACAATCTATGGGGATACAATTGTTGTTGGCTCTCCTTTTGATAATGATAACGGATCCAAAAGTGGATCAGCACACGTCTTTGTTCGAAGTGGAGAGGAGTGGACTCATCAAGCCAAGCTTTTGGCGCCAGGTGGAGCAGCACATGATTGGTTTGGATACAGCACCGCAATATACTGGGATGCCATTGTAGTTGGCGCTTCATTCGATAATGACAATGGATCCGACAGTGGATCAGCGCACGTCTTTGAGGCGTTAGGCTAACTAGTTTATTAAACTACAGTGATGTTTCCACCACCTAGATATTTCGTACCGCCTGTTTCTTTCACGGGATCACGGACTACACTGCACTTAGAATATCTAATACTTTCAATTTATTTGGAGGTAGTTGATCATCAAGCAGTCCTGAGAATCGAGCTGTCGCTTGGCTGCCTCATGTGATAGACACGTGGACGGTATGTCCAGCAGGTACTGTCTCCTGTCCAAAAATGACACTTTCTCTCTAGGGTAGTTTTCAATACTCGCTTTCCTCTTGCACAAAGGCCGATATCCAACTTCCCCCCTCTTGCCTCATAAACCCAGACGCACGAATTGTACCAGCAAGGCACAAGAGACTTGACTTTGCCGCCGCCCCACCTGCATTCTACAGGTACCTTCCAGGCATTCTGAAGATCGTCAACACTCCTGCCTGGGTATTCAATTTTCCCTAAACCCTACTATTATCTACCATACACACATTACACACCAAAGCATTTACAGCATTCAACAACGCCACTGGCTGCTGGTTGCACCAAACCTCACAGTAAATGAAACAAACATCAGTGCATCCAAACACAGCTTGATCTGTAGGGCTATGTAGAACACATGGCACTACTGAAGATAATACTCTCAACTTAGCTACCACTGACTATTAAGGAAGCCCGCAGCAGCAGAGCAGCTCTATCTGACAATTGTTAGCGCCTGAGCCTGTGATTGTGTTGGTGGATCGTATGATGCCGATGGCGTCTCATGTCTAGATGGATGTCCATACATGTCCTTGTGTAGCCGAGATGATTTATCGAGCTGTGTCACAGAGTACCTACCTCTTTGTTGGAAATGTTGGCGTGCGGATTTTGACGAGAAGAAAGTCAAGCAAGGCAGACTACTTTTGCCCGAGGCTGTGACAAAGCTATTCCTGCTGTAATTAGAGATGGTGATAGACTGGTGAGGAGAGGTACTAGATGTAGTGTAAAGAAGGTCCCATTTTCAATTTTTGGCCTGTCCTTTTGCTGATTGTTGAATGTTTTCCACGTTGATGTTTGAACAGCAGAAATCGTGATGACCCAGGTCTCAGTAATGCGACCAGCGGTAGCAGCCACGCACAAACAATATAGCTTGGCGATACTTCACGATAGACTAGCCGTGCTTCAACCTCTGACTTCCTGCTCGTCGTCGGCACGTCCTCTGGAGACGTGTCATGGCGCCTCCCGGCCTGCAGAATATGGATGTGAATGCCGCCGCTGGAGCTTCCTGTAAGAGTTCCGAATATAGAGCGCAAAATAAACCTCTTCAAAAGTAGCACCACACAGTTCGGCTATTGGGTAGGGCCCCAATGCCGCAAGAGAAAAATAGTAGCCTAGCTGACATCCATTCACATCCACACTCACATTCCCATAATCATGCACCAGTTACCTCGGATACGTCTTCAGTAGCTACTAAAATAGAGATAGAGTCACCACGTACAAAGACACACACAAAATGATTACCTGATGCATCTTGCATCCTCCCAGGCCGGGATGAGAACGTTGGGGTGCAGGATTGCTTCGTTCCACAAGCTCTTCTTATCTTCTTGAAAAGCGTAGGTAGGTATGGAGCAGCAGCGGAGGCTCTAAGAGGCAAAACTCAAAAACGGCCCGCACCCACCACAATGCCTAGGTACATAGCATCACGGGAAACCGGAGCTGCGGACAATGGACAATATTGGCTGGAGGTGCACCATGGATGTATTCCAAGATGTACTCCGGGGTAAAACAGTCCGCTGAATAGATTCCTGCCATACGCTAAGCCCGTCGATCACCAGATATTGACCATTCTCGGAACGGACATCGAGCAACCACGGAGACATGCAGTGTCAAAGGGACACCTCCGACGGCCCAATAGATATGCCCAGGGAACCCTGCCGAGCACGTCTCTAGACCATTTTGGCGTGTGGAATCCAAATATCGCACTCATTGGCGGTCATTCTCACTGTGAAAGTTGGTACAAGTGTGGCGGTCGACGCTGAGCCGGGCCGTAGTGAACCAGCGCCCTCTATGGCGTTGAAAATCGCCAATTTTTAGAGGACGATCTACGCCTGCCTAACCTCGCAGAAGGTGAACTCCTAATGTATTGAATAGGCCATAGAAGCTTTGAATTGTGGTCTACCTCCCAATATTCATCGATCTATGGCCATCGCTTCCATCGATGGTTCTACCTGCAATTTGCCGCGGCGCGGGTCTTCGCTGGCGGCTCCGCTAGCTAACTTTACTACATACTTGGTGGGTGCGGGCCAGTTTTTGGTCTTGGATCACACTCGCTAGCGCGGGGATTCTCAGCACGCATCTGGATTGACGTGCGGCATAAAAAACAAACCAGAGTCGGTAGATAACTCTAGTAGTAGGTAGTGGGTTTCAAAATTAATCGCCCAAAACTGTGCAGATGCAGATGCGGGAGGCGCCTTTACGATTAGATAGTTATCCTCCTCCATCAGATAACCTAACATCGCGCCTTGATCTACGCTTGGGTACAAAAATGCAAACGTGGAGAGAGTGAGCCACACAGAGGGATGAAAAAGGGAAACTAGAGAAGGAGTACTGTATGTGGAAACTAAGTCTCTAGTGTTGATTACCCTAACTTATTTGGTGCCAGCACCCTATCCCAGGCTGGCTGAAAGCCTAGCTGCTGGTGCAGGGGTCGGCGGGTGGGATCTCAAAAAACCGAGGGTCAGAGGGGCGAGAAGGTTGTTGGCGTGTGTTTACAACACCGACCGGGAGATGAGAAGAGAAAAGAGCTCCCAGGCGGACGTAGCTCTAGCTAGCTAGTCGTAACTAGAAGACGCTGGTGCATCTGAACAGTTAGGATTGCTTTTTAGAATCACACATACTTTGACCTGCTTAGAAGTAGTATTATCATAGGGAGGAAGATGATAAGTCTTACAATACTGGCTGCGCAATCTCTTCTAGTCCCAGACGACGAATTTATTTGGTATGTCTGGGTACCTTTCACAGAAGTTGCCGACATCTTCATTCCCCCAAATGTGGCCATAATCAAGGCTGTTCCACTAAGAATTCCCTATGAGTAGTCTCAGGTCGTCTCCTCTCCTTACTCTAGTCAGAAACGTGCAAATAGCTTCCCAAGTCATTTGAGCAGTTTATTTGGGTGCTCAGAGATGGCGGACTACAGAGTTTTCCCTGGAGGATTGAACATTGCCCTGGCGATCGAATACAACTCGGCATCTATGGTCTCTTTGCTAAAGTAGCCATGGCGTCCTGGCCGATCAGAGCCGTTTCTTCTGGCAGAGCATGATGAGGTCTATTTTATCGCCCTGAGCTCGGCCCGCTCCCTGCCAATCGAATACAATTCGGCGCCCACATCGCAAAAGTAGTCGATGACCCTGCCTGGGGGTGCGCTGCGCGAGCCGAAATGTCACTATCTGGAAGTGTGCTGCCGTTGCCAAGAAATTCAGCAGACCCCAACCAGCAATTTTGAATATTACAAGCCAGCGCCGCTGCCAGAGTCGATCAAGCGAGACGCCCTAAACCACACCGACAAGCCCTTTCTCGACTTTCTCGGGATTGCACGTCTGACGCTACGCTTGCTGATTGTTGTTTCTATTCGATTCAGGTCCCAGGTCATTTGATTCACGAAAAGAGGGCGCGTTGCTGATCATGTGGCGCTCACTCATCTTTGATTGACCTTGTGAGGTCCTTCGTTTCTTAGGTATGATGGGAAACCAGGTTGAGAACATAGCAGGCTGCGCCGATTTTACGGTTCGGCTTCGAGCTGGGCTTATGTACCGCCCGCCATCGCATAGAATGAATAGAGTGATGGGAAACCACGGTCGAAGCCGTCAATCCATCAAGTGCGTTGGGTACCGCTTGCCTTTGTGTCATATGTACCATCGATGACGCTCCCTGAAGGTCTTTTGTCGCGTGAGCTGAGCATATCCCTTCTCGGGCAAGTAGCCGTGCCAGAGAGCAGCGGGCCCGAGTTGCTGTCGTTGCTGGTTTCTTCGCCCAGGCGGGTTGGCAGGGTTTGGTACCGTTCGTGTTTGTTTCTCGCTTCGGTTTCTAAAGTTTCTTATTGATGGGGCCTCAATTCGGGCGTCATGCATGTGTCTCCCGACAGACCGACCCACAGACAAAAAATGCTGGGGGGTTATCAGGTATTGTAGTGTTTGCTGCTAGCTAGCTAGCTTCTAGCACGGCTTCTCTAGCTCTAGTAGAGAGTGTAACCTTACGATGTGGCTCACCCCTACACCGGGGGCCTAGCGTCCCTATTCGCAAGCAGAAAAAGGCACGCAGTGCCTTCGCTCGTCCCGCCCCGTGGACTAGAAGAGGGGTAGATACCGGTGTAGGGGTGGATGTGGCTCTTGAGAGAGTGTAAAAATGTTATGTAGTACCGTACTGGGTTCGTTGGTCTTGGTCTTGTCCCTGCCCTTTCTTTCCTCTGTCCAGTCCCGCAGTCCCGAGCAGCGGCAGCGCGACAGCGCGACCGCCAGAGGTAGCCTACGTACCGAGGCGGCGAAGGTGGGAGGATTGGGCAATGATAGAGAATGAATACGAAGAGAAGAGAAGAGAGTGTCGGGCCACGCCCACCCGTGACAACAACAACGCACAAACGGTAAACTCAACAATGGGAGCTTCTGTGGCGAGCGCATCAGCAATGAGCCATATGGATGAACGCGTGGAGGAGGGGAGTATTTCTTCTCGAGGAATAGAGCCGCCCAGTTCACACCACAAAGACATTGCATCAGCAACGGCGGCAGCGGTTGTCGATTTGCCGTCAGTGGGGCGCTCTGACATTAAAGCTGCGGGACATAGGGTCGCAGAATCCGATGAAACGCCTGTATACGAAGCAGAAGTAGCCGAGCCCAAAGCCGTACTACCGCTTTATCAACGAACAGGTTTTGTCTTTGTCATGGTTGCTATAACCCTGCTCGCCATCGGGGTCGTAGTTGGGGTTCTGCTTTCGAACAACTTCGACAAGAATACCGGCGGGCGGAAAGCGCCAACAGATGGCACGCTGGGCCAGACAGCAGTGAATTCTCTTGCACCTTCTTCTGCACCGGTGACACTCTTTGGTTTTGGAGACTACTTGCAAATAGGCGATTGGAGACTCGCTCGTACCTGCGAGACTTGTTCTTCGAGCCATTTGAGAATCTCGTCTCAGGCAACCGGCAAGACGAGCCAGATCTTCCTCAACGTTGGCACCGATCTTCCCGGTGGCAAAGGCTACAACGGATTTGACAACTTGACTGGGGGGCAG
>JAAMXK010003461.1:0-10772 GCA_019693575.1 Thalassiosira oceanica | reverse complement strand
CCCGCCCCCTTGCCCTGCCGCATCGCTACGATATCAAACATAGTATGTACGGTCGTCCTTCCCTAAATTCCGACGTCGTTCCGCGCTCGTTGCCAAGCGATGTCTTTCGTCCCGCCCCGCCGCCGCGTCGCGTTCGCTAGAACTACTGTTCTTACCGACGTCGCCGTTTCGCGCTCGTTCGTCCGTATGAACGCCGAGAAAATTAGTGACACCCTTCGCCAGCGCTAGCGCTTCGCCATGCCAGTCTTCGCTCGCTCGCGATCGGCCATGCTTGCAGTGGGGGGGCGCCTTGATCTCTCGGCCCCCTGACCACTATTAACGCGACAAGAGAGTGCAGGCAAAGCCTTTATCTAATTGTGAATTGGAATTGGTAGCCGTGAACATCAAAAAGTAAGTGGGCATGAAATGGGCGTACGAAGACGAGGCTCGTCGACTCGTCGCTGAGCAGCGTCTAGACCGACGTCGATCTTCTACTGCAGAATGTAATAGAGGAGGCTGCGAATCAGACTGACGATGAGCCCCTCGAAGGACAGTGGAAGTTACTGTCCCAGAGCCTCCGCGGGGGGGGAGATGGCCGGGATCCTGAAGAGTGGCGTCTTTGACGAGAAGCTCAAGGTGTCCTACGATTCCGTGAACGAGGTCTGGAAGGACAAGATGCTGGTCGAAGTGGGACATTCGCTAGAACAAGTTCGGAGGAAACTAAAGATGCAGAACCGGACACCAATCGATGCCGCGACTGCGTTTCCTGAGATGCGAGATTGCACTGCACCTATTCGGCGTGTCATCTTCGGAGCTATCCGCGTTTGACAAGGGTGATGAGACAGTTGTCAAGTGCGATAAAGTACGAAAAGCCATCAGCCTCGCAGACTGCCGGCGTCGAAGAAGCAAAAGGACAACACCATCGGAGCTGGGCAGGTAGCCAATACGATGGACCCCTTCCTGGTCGAAGCTGTCGAGGTTTTAAACAAGGAATGGGTCGGTCTCTTTCTTGTTGTTATCGGCGTTTCGTGGCTGGATATCGATGACGACAAGCTCAACTTTTGCTCGAACTTATTGTGGAAGGCATAAGTACGGGTTCAAGATGAAACCTAAGTACGAAGGACAGACTATCATAGGATGAGGTGGTGAATGCTGACTTGTCAATGAACAGTAATAACAGTAGCTCGTTCTTTCATGCATGTCGTTATCTTCTACTACCTACTACTTCAAAACACAATAATGATGGAAGGAAAATTCTCTTCAAAGGCTGTTGTTTTCGTCATCTGAGGGGGGAAGGGCGGGGGGGATTGGTTGTACATCCATACCAGCGCCTCCAAGTCCGAAGTTTGGCGCTTGAGCCGTAGTGCCAGTTGGGACACTATTGTTCGAGCTGCCTCCGGCGAAGTTGGAGGACGCGGCATTGAACAAACCGCCGCTGCTGCCGCCGAATACGGAGGTTTGAGCCGTGCCAGCTGGGACACCACCGTTAGAGCCTCCGGCGAAGCCAAAGGACGTGTCATTGTTCGAGCTTCCACCGCCGCCGCCGCCGAATACGGAGTTGGCGTCTGAATGCTTGTTGAAGGGCTGACCACCTTTGCTCGCGCCGACGCTGCCAAGTCCGAGGTTTGGCGCTTGAGCCGTAGTGCCAGTTGGGACACTGTTGTTCGAGCTGCCTCCGGCGAAGTTGGAGGACGTGGCATTGAACGAACCGCCGTGGTCCTCAGCGGCTGGAACCGCTTCCCCACCAAAGAGATTCCTATTTGCTCCGGAGACGTTGTCGATGTTGATGCTTCTCTCATTTTTCTGCAAATCAATGAGGATTTTCTGTTTAGCCAGGGCGTTCTGAACGTCCTCATCCGTGCGACGAGGATTCAATAGGGTACCAAGAATAGACGGGGCATGATCTTGCAATCCTTGTGCGAGTTGGAGAGTGGCATTCTTCCGGTTTTCACGATTGAGCACTTCAGTCTTCAGGTTCCCTAGATTTTCGTTCTGTAGTCGAAGGTCATTTTTGAGACGTTTCTTCTCTTCCTCTGCACGTTGCTTACACTCGTCAAATTTCTGTTGCGCCTCAGCTATGAGCTTTGCGATTGCGCTGTCCACTTCGCGTTGTATCTTATTCTTGGTGTCGTCGAGCCGAACGTCGACGGCTTCAAGCTCACTCCCGACTTCTTTGATACGGCCAGCCGCTAAACGACATTTAGCATTTGCATTTTGGATTCCTACGTCGTGCTTCATTCGTTCCTCATCGATCAGCGCAACAGTCTCGACTCCCTCGTAACATGCTTTACTTAGAAACAAGTCCTGGTGCATAGTATGAAGTCCTGTCTGCTCGAGTGTTCTTGTGAAGAGATCCTTGTCGAAGACCAGATTCCTGCTCTGTGCGGAAACGCCGGGGAATATTTGATCCGCACGCTTCAAATTATCGGTCTGCCGATTGTAAGGCGTTGAGGTCAGGCTGGCATCCGCTGCTGGGGACATGAAGGACATGCCTGCAAAGCCGTTGAAGACACGTGGTACACTTCCGGGCACACTCCCCCCGGGCACGCTCCCGCCGTAAGGGTGCGTGTGCACGGCGGGCTGGGATCGCTGTTGATGGGGGGTCAGATGCGTCTTGTTACCACATTATTAACTGGGAAGCAATAACCCCATTGGCTTACCGACGGCGGTGGGTCAGAGGCGACGTCCACGATCTTGAGTGCCAGGTCGCGGTCGGAGGTGACGAGCGAACTTTTGGCATCTTCGTCGAGTTGGCTGTATATTTGTTTAGTCTCAGAGCCTGGTTTCCAAAACCAACCAAGCCGTTCTTCTCTCGTATTATTGTTAAAGTTTTCCCTCTTGAAACCACGTAGTGCGTCGATGGACTTGTACCCTGCCTCACCGTTCATACTTTTAGCGCCCAGATTTTTGATATGATCTACCAGCTTAATCAGTTCCCTATCGTCTTTCGTAAGTTGTGCGAAGTTGCGATTCGTGCCAGAATTCTTCTCGGCGATGACGACTAAATGAAAGAGTGTCAGTCGAAGTCGTTTTGTTTGTGTCAGGCCAGACAGGTCCTCCATGTTGTAAGTAACCATGATGCGATTGTCGGCGATGGCAGTGCTGGATTTGTTACGAACGGCGAGCGACGAGGACGAGAACGTGGAGGTCGGCGGAATAGAAGTCGACGAGACGCTCGGCTCGGCGTGAAATGTGAGGTGGCTCTTCCGCAACAGCAACAGCTCGCGGCCGCTGAACGCTACGATGCCGTCCGTTGCTGCTGGGTATCATACTTCGATCACGATTCTGTTGAGAAAAGAGAGTCGCCAGGTCGACAACAGAAAACCACAGCGAAGGTGTGCCGCACCCCTGGATCCCGAGAATATGTAGCGGCGGCGCTTAGGTAGGTAGCCGTATGTACGTAAGTAGGGCCGCTCGCAGCTTAAGCCGCGGCCGCCGGCGCCGCCTGAGGCCGTCAAGGTCAAGGCGCAGTCGCCGAGTCAGAGGAAGAAGGCAAAGGGGGCAGCTCGTCACCATTTGCCACCCGCCTCCTTTTCTGCAACTGCGCCACCAGGACGGCGGGGAAGCCATACTCCTTTCTCTTTGCCGTCGTGTCCGGGGAGCGGCCTCCTCTTTTCGGAACCCCCAAATTCAAGAACGCGCCAAAACCCCGTCGGCCGATATGAGTGTCGAGTGTCCCTCATCTCAATCTCTCAAGTCTCTCAACATCAAGCCCATATCGAGATATACTAAGGCAGGGTGAACTTGATAGCATATCGGGTGGCAGACGGGTAGAAAACATCGTAGGGGGGGGGAAGGTGACAAGCTGCATCAACCATGGCCGACGGGAACGACGGCGACGAGGACCACGACGAGTACGCCTCGGCCCGCAAGCTCGTCCAGCGCGCTTCCGACCGCGAGTCCCTCCTCGGCCGCAACAAGGGGGGGGGCGGGCCCGACGACGGGGGGGCTGCCAGGTCCAAGTCCTCCCTCGACGGCGCCTCGTCCCTCGGGTCGGACTACTCCGACCTGCCCCTCAAGGCCGACCACCCCGCCAGGCCGTGCTGGACCTGCCCCGATGGCACCATATACCTCGAGGCGTTCCACTCCCTGTACGCCAAGGCTTACGACTTCCTCGTCGCCATCTCCGAGCCGGTGGCTCGTCCGGAGTACCTGCACGAGTACAAGCTAACGCCGTACAGCCTCTACGCGGCGGTGGCGACGAACATCGACACCGAGAGCATCGTCCGGGTGCTTGACCGGTTCAGCAAGAACCAGCTGCCCAAGGGCGTGGCGGACTTCGTCCGGGAGTGCACGAGACGGTACGGCAAGGCCAAGCTCGTGCTCAAGTCGAATCGCTACCACGTCGAGAGCGAGCATCCCGAGGTCCTGAGGGAGCTGCTCAGGGATGATCTCATCAGCCAGGCGAGGGTGTCGACGGACGAGTCGGCGGGTGGTGGGGACGGAACGAACAAGCAGCAGGACGGGAAGGACAAGGACGGATTCGTGGTGCACACGAAGGCGGAGGAGATGGAGGAGAACCTCCGCATACTCCGCGAGATGGACGGCGATTCGTCCGACGACGACGAAGACGGAGAGGGTGGGAAGAGCAAGAAGGCCGCGGCAGCGACGACGGTGTCATTCGTCATAAAGGCCGAGAGCGTCGAGGTCGTGAAGCGAAGGGCGATCGATCTGGATTACCCGCTCATGGAGGAATATGACTTTAGAAACGACAGTGCCAATCCCGACGTGCCGATGGATTTGAAGCCCCACACTAGGATACGGAGGTATCAGGAGAGGTCACTCAGCAAGGTGCGTGCTTTCATTATTCTTGATAGAAGGTTGCGGTGTGCTGAGGGTCTCTTATCGGTCTTGACTGATGTACATACGCAATTTCAGATGTTCGGCAACGGACGCGCCCGTTCCGGTATCATCGTTCTCCCCTGCGGAGCCGGCAAGACGCTCACCGGCGTGACCGCCGCCCAGACCATCAAGAAGTCGGTGGTGTGCCTTTGCACCAACGCCGTCTCGGTCCTGCAGTGGAAGTACCAGTTCCAGCTCTGGACGACGATACCCGACGAGAACATATGCGTCTTCACGAGCGATCGGAAGGAGGACCTGGTCCCGGGACGGCCGGTGGTGCTCATCACGACGTACACGATGATGAGCTTCAGTGGACGGAGGTCGGACAAGGCGCAGGAGGTCATGGAGAGTATAAGGGGGAGGGAGTGGGGGCTATTGCTTATGGACGAAGTCCACGTCGTGCCAGCGCAGATGTTCCGGAGGGTCATCGGCACGGTCAAGGCTCACTGCCGGCTGGGGTTGACGGCGACGCTCGTCAGGGAGGACGACCTGATCTCGGGTGAGAGAAATTTTTAAACGGACTTTGCAGCGCCTGTTCTCGGTCCTCAATTCCACCTCGCCCACTAACTAATTCTCTCAGACCTAAACTTCCTCATCGGTCCCAAGCTGTACGAGGCCAACTGGATGGACCTAACGACTCAGGGCTACCTCGCGAACGTCCAGTGCGTCGAGGTCTGGTGTCCCATGACCGGCCCCTTCATGAGGGAGTACCTAATGGCGAACTCCGGACGGATGAAGCAGCAGCTGTACGTTATGAACCCGTCGAAGCTCCGCGCGACCGAGTTCCTGGTGAAGTTCCATGAGGAGAGGGGGGATAAGATCATCGTCTTCAGTGATCTCGTTTACAGCCTGAAGCTGTACGCGGCGATGCTCAAGCGGCCGATGATCTACGGCGAGACTAGCGAGAGGGAGAGGCAGCAGATCCTGGGAGTCTTCAGGACGAGCGAGTAAGTTCTTTTCCTTTTGACTTATCAAGGCTTCGTTGCTCTCTCTCTCATCATGATCTCACCATTCGAACAAACTTTGTCCGCGCAGTGCCCTAAGGACGATCTGTATCAGCAAGGTCGGGGACACGTCGATCGACCTCCCCGAGGCCAACGTTATCATCCAGGTCTCATCTCACTTCGGCTCCCGTCGGCAGGAGGCGCAGCGACTCGGTCGTATCCTCCGTCCCAAGTCGTACACTCAGACTGACGGCTCGAACCGCAGCTCTTTCAACGCCTTCTTCTACACCCTCGTCAGCACCGACACGCAGGAGATGTTCTACTCCACGAAACGGCAGCAGTACCTCATCGACCAGGGGTACACGTTCAAGATCGTGACGACGCTGTCGGGACGGGCCGATGCCGAGGCCATCGAGCACGACTACGCGTACAAGAGCCCCGAGGACGACAGAGAGCTCCTCCGGACCGTGCTGACGAGCGACACGGCCCTCGAGAAGGATCAGCGGGCGGAGGACACGGCGATACGCAAGAGCAACCCGGACGGCGCGAGGCTCGCAGACGCAGGCGTGAAGAGGTCGGCGGGACGGACGATGGACCAGCTCTCCGGCGGGGGAGGGGCGAGGTATATGGCCGGCCCGAGGAAGGTGCACCCGATGTTCGCGAAGAGAAAGAAACGATGACTCGGTCTAGCAGAAGCGTTCGATCTGATAATAAGACAATTTTTATTCGGTTCACTACATCGATTTACGTGCAGAATCACCGCAGTCTGCTCGAAATGTAGGAAGTACATGATTCAATTACACGCTCTTAATAACCGACCAGCGAGTCTGGAGTCAACCGCAGCATTTTGAATAGGCAGTCGGTGTACCGGTCACTCACGTCCTCGTGCTCGGCTCTCGTCGAGCAAAGGATGTGCAGAGGAAGCAGGCCTTCTCCGTTTCGGGCCGAGAGCGCTGGGGGATGCTGCGCCAACAGGTAAGTCACCACCTCGGAACCATCGAGCCTTGCGCATGCAATGTGCAGAGGGTGGTCGCCGTTTGCATTGGCCACTTGCGGAGCACTTGGGTATCCCTTGACGAGCAGCTTGATGGCGCCCAAAGTGGCCTTGCTTTGAACGGCGCGGTGCAGTTCCAACTCTCCAAGTTGATCCGAAGTGGAAAGCGCCTTGATATCTTGCGAAAGCCGGTAGTATTTCATTTGCTGCTCTAGAAACAATCTCTGGCCTGGACAAGTATCGGGGACAAGCTCAATTGGGAGTCGGTTGTCTTCCCTCATCCCCACGCAAATCGTCTCAGGATCGGCGTCGAATAGAACTTGAAGCGTTTCCGTGTGATCAGAGTAGTTCGTGATGCAACATAGGTGCAACGGCAGCATCCCTTGTAGTCCCGACGGAATCGACGCCAAGGATGCGTCTCTCTCCAATAAAAAGCTGACGACCCGTGCTGCTTCTTTGTCTTCTTTCCAACCGTGGTATATCACGTGATGAATCGGGGCCCACCCGTCATTATCTCTCTTTGTGAGACATTCTGGCCATAAATCTAGCAAGAATTTGCACACATCGATGCAGCCGAAGATACATGCGTAGTAGAGCGGCTCCCTGCCTTCTCCATCCCTTTCACGGACCGCCTGTGGATAGAGATCCACTAGATGCTTGATGAAGCCGACGCTTTTCGACCCAGCTGCCAGGTGAAGTGGCAGCGTTCCTTCAACATTGATACGCAGCGAGCAATCAGGATCAGACTCCACCAAAAGGTCCAGAATACGAATCGACTCGGAGACATTCAATCGTTTGTTTCGGCAAAGGTCGTGAACAGCGTGCTCATCGTCAATGGAAGTTCTCGTCGCCAATTCGGGAAACTCTTCAAGTATGACCCCGACAGCCTGTCTAGTGGCCTTTGGGTTCTTGCAAATTTGGTGCAGTGCTGACTGGCCCGTTCTGCTGTTCACTACGGTCAAGCCTTGCTCTTTCGCAATACGAAGAACGTACCTCAGGATATCGATCATGTCGTCAATGGACTCGTTCCAGACGAGACAATCAAGTGGGGATACATCAATTTCATTGCCACCGAAGCGATATTTGTATACGCCCATGGTTCTGAGAACAGCCTCATCGCAATTCATAAGCATCTGGACGGTGGATGATCGCAAAACTGGCCGCATTCGCAACATATAATGAAGTGGCGTTCCATCAGACATGATATATTGATGAAGTGGATGGGTGCCATGCCCGAGCACACACTTGGTCAAAAGCGCCGAGGGATTCGTCTCGATTAGCATCTCCACGATCGAGTCCGGGCAGGATTCATTCGCGCATGCAACGTGTAGGAGGTTTGCGTCGCCGCTAAAACCTTGCTCGAGTCGTGAATGCATGCTGTTGGCGCAACAGAACTGAGACGATGTGAAGCTGGCGGCGTTCTGGAAGTATCCCAGCAACAGCTCAAAGAGCTCAAGTGAAACGTGCTTGTTGGCGCACAGGCTGAACACTGGGCGTGGGTCGGAGCTCCAGTACTCCTCTGGCATGAGTCCCTTCATCTCCCCGAGCAGCGGCCTAAGAGACTCGAGCGATACCGAGTCCCACGCGCACATGTAGTCCAGCAGGCTGAGATAGTGCTCGGGTTTGGCGAAACACTCGATGGTCGATTCCTCGCCTTCTGTGAGTGCGGGTCCGTGCAAGTATTTCTGCTCGAGCAGACCCAGAATCTGGGCCGGCGGGGGCCGCGGAACAGCATTTCTAGACCACGGCAATGTCATGTTCTTTCCCTTGGGCGCTCGAGGATCCGGCTGGGCAGCTTGATGACGATGAGATTAGTCTGGTTTCTGTTTGTTACTGTGTTGGCTCAGTCGCTGCGTTTTGTATTCGCTCCAAAACTTATTGAGTCCCGCAGAGTCTGGAGCCCGCGATAACTGAGGTCTGGATGGGCAGGCTGGTGGACTGACTGGGGCCAAATGCTGGGACGAAACTGAAGCTGCCGCAGCGTCAAGTTTTTCTCAACTTCACCATTCTCCCCCAAGGGTGTCGGGTCGAGACTAGCAAAGTATTCCCAACAGGGCTGATGCTCACGCCGGCGGCCGAGTCGGCCTGATTGTCCGCAGCCCTTCCCAGTCACGCCAAGCCACCCTCTGGCGGAGAACGGGGTCGATAGCCGGACCGAGGTGGCGTCGTTACCCCCGGCTGCTATGGCGGCGGCGGCGGGTCAAGTTCCGGACTCCTCCCGCCCGGCCGCGGATAAGTCCTCGCCTCAGCCGCCGACTTCGACAGGGCTCGTGACCATATGTGGACCTGCACGGTCTGCAGCGAGTCGAGGTTTGAGGCGTTCGACGTGGCAGCCAGACACGAGAAGACTTGCGACGGAAATCCTCCACCCCAGTCGGCGGATGATGGGGACGATATGCCAAAGCTTTCAACGGTTCAGAAGCGCGCCGACAAGGGAGACGCCGACGCGATGCGCCTTCCAGCCGAAACAGTGGAGAGGAGCTCCAAACAAGTACTACTGCCTGAGACGAGTATGCTGAAGCTTCACTCGATAAACATACACAATAATTCACAATAGGCGATGCGTGAAATGATGTCTGTGGCGTAGAGAGAATATGCACGTCTTGACTTAAGGTGACTTGGACCTTCACTTGGTGTCTGGCATCCAGCTGCGTAAGATAAAAGACGACAGTCCATCTCCCGATCGGCAAGTGTGGGAAGCAGGAGCTCTATGAATTGTACTGCATTGTCTCGAACACATGCGCATCATTCGCCCCCGACTCCCTCGACAGAAGCAGCACCTCGCTGTTCCCAAAGTGAAACTGTCGTAGCACGTCCTGCCACTGCAGATTGTAGTACGCCGCGTACAACATCTTGCCAAAGTCGCCGTGCGTCACCAGCAGTATCGCATCAGACGATGGAAGGTCCTTCGCGATTTCCTCGATTCTCACGAGCAACCTCTTCGCCCGGTTGATGAGGTCGGGGAAGGTCTCGGCGCCAGCAGGATGGAGGAAGTAGTTGATCGTCTCTGTGGCCAACACGCCGTCGACTCCGCACCTTTCGACGATCGATTTGGTCGGCTGGCCGGTCATTGTCCCGAAGTCTCGTTCTATCAAGTCGTCGAGCGTTTCTACTTTAACTTTAACCATCTCCGCCGCGCCGTTGCTGCGAGTCGCATCACCTCCGCTGCTGCCCGATAAGATCTCGCAAAAGATCTGGGCCGTGTCACTCGCCCGTCTCAGCGGAGAGGAGAATACCCTGCTGAATGTCACCCCCTGACCCGAAGCTGAAGCTGACGCGCCATCCCGGCGCGAGGCTGCGGGACATTCGCCGCCCCGGAGCGAAAACCCGGCGCTCTTCATCTTGAGGCCGACCTCGCGTGCCTGCCGCCGCCCGAGGTCGGTCAGCGCCCGGTCCCTGCGGCCATTGAGAATTCCGTTCGAGTTGTCCTCGTCCTGCCCGTGCCTAGCCACGTAGAGGTGCACCATTGCCAGGTGTCCGAGTCGCATTCGACGTTGCAGCGCGGCGGTGGCGGGGAAGGTGATGTCCCGTCGACTCTTTCAGTTTTCCCGTCGCTTTCGTGACGAACACACGTCCCGCGTCTGGATCCGCCTGGATCCCCGGGGACGGAGGAGAGAGACTACGTTTGGCGGGAGTCGCTATCCGGGCCTCCTGTGTCCATTCGGACTCAATAAGGAGCCCCCAGCCCTGCCGCAGCAGCAAACCAGGCGGCAGAACGGATGCAACACGATAGTGTCGTCGGAGCGGAGATACCTAGGAGTGCGGGCGGGCGGGGCTCTATATAGGCTGCGCTGCGCTGCTATGGGTCTCGTCCCGCGGCGGCGGTACTGCGATACGTACCTCATTTAGCTAGAGCGAAGCTAGTGAACTTCGATCGGCCGAAACAGGTAGAGATCGTTGCGCCAGTCAGTTCCCGCCCCGGGCATCGCCGGATAGCCCGCAATCTGGCGAGTCCGACGCGACGATGCCCGGGGCGGGAACTGGCGCAACGATCTTACCTCTGGGGTTCGAAT
>JAAMXK010003454.1:3651-14886 GCA_019693575.1 Thalassiosira oceanica | reverse complement strand
CGGCCCGAATACGTACGAGTAGTATGCATTGCCGAACTCGTAGGGGAGGAAGTCCTTCGCCTGGAAGTATGCGCCCGTACGGTCGCGTAAGAATAGCTCGTTCGGCGCGAGGTCTCTCTGTGCGGCTTTTGCCTGAGGCATGCGGAACCTCTTCTCGTAGGCCGTTGCGATCTCAAGCGAACTGTCGCCAATAGCCCCCTGCCCCAATATGCCATGGTCGCAGTCGTGATTGCCCAGGGCGATGCTCGTCGGGATTTCGCGGAAGAATGAAAACTCGCTCATCATATCGAACCAGTCGTCCCAAATCACTTGGTCTCCGTTGGCGTAACTAAGGTCCCCTGCGAGCAGGAGCAGATCGATCCCCCGTCCGTAATGCCTATGACGCCCCCTAGAGTTGACCTCCGTTCGATCCTGATCGAAATGACTTATCGTCTTCCTCGAGTGAGGTCTGGTCGCGAGGTCTCCGATCACCGCAAAACGAATTGATCGATCGAGCGGCGGGGCATACCACTGTCCCGAGGACGGCGGGCTCAGGAAGAAATACCTCTTGCTTTTTGCTTTGATTTGCGATTCGAATTGCACAGTCGACAGGGGTTCGCTCGCTCTCAAGTACGACGCCTGGGTAACGTTGGCCGCCCGCTCGTCCACGAGCACGACGAGCACGCACCTATAAAACACCTTCGTGCTGGGACGAAGGCCGCTCAGCGAGGCGTGGAAGTAATAGTCGCTGTGGTAGGTGGAAAGCCCAGTCTTCTTCTTCTGGCGCTCGGTCAAGCTTGCGTTGTAATACTGAACATCCTCCGTCGCGACGAAGGCGACGTCCGTCCACTCGCGAGAATCGTAGCTGTGCTGGACCGCACCGACGATTCTGTCGCGATCGTGGCCTTTCGACAAGCTTCGGATGCACCTCGGCAGGAAGCCGAATGAGACGGTCATCGAAACTTGTTTGGCGTTCTGGTCCCTCCCCAGGCTGAGGTGTAAGTGCCGGGGCTCGCATGCCTCTGCGCCGTCGTCCAGACTTATCGCCGGGAGCAGCAGCAGAAGTAAAACGGCGACGGCGAATGCAGTGTGCCTCCGCTGATTGATCATCGGGAGGCTGTTATTGAGAGCCTTCCCCGCGCTTCTTCTTCCAGAGAACCCAAGCTTGAATGACCAGTTTTAAGCCGGCCGCGGGCGACCCGGGCGACCGTGCGGTGGTGAACTGTCGGCCTCACCGCACCGGGATTTACGGGAGGAGTGAATGGATCCGAGATTTCGCAGGTGAGAATATTCCCAGCATAATACACGACGAGGACTTGACGCAGGGCCTCGGCCGTGAGGTTTGGGCGTCGATACTCGAGCAAAGAGTCAGTGGACCAGTGACAAAGTCAATACCAAAAGCGCGCATTGTGGGACCCCCCAACAAGACAGCAGCTCTCCGGCACTACTCTCCGGCTCTCGATCTCCAAGCTCCGCTCGACTCCGCCGCGCCGCCCGCATCTCCGCATCCGGACTAAATACACGTGGTTTGTATGCATTTAATTAGTGCTGCTTAGTTTCTAACTATAATGGGATCCTTTTACCCTTCACGACCACCGCTGCGAGCCGAGGAACAGACCCCAAGATTCCAAGATAGGCCCGCGGGTGTTCTCGCTCCCCGGCGTCCTCCATACCTACAGGCACAAAACGTCCTTCAGTCGCTGCATCCACTAGGAGTCAAGGGCAGTAGTTGCGCGTGAACTTCGCGTCTTTATAGTCGTGAAGTTCTGCCCAGGCCCGCACTGCCCTTGGGTTTGTCCGCAAGGGATTGAAACTGGTTGCACTCCACATCAGACCTAGCAACCGCGCCGCCACCGCCGTCTAGCTCGCTCGGATCAACTGGAGGCTTGAGGATAAAGACTTGGGGACTGCTTCTGCTTCTGTCGAGGGTGCCATTTGGGCCATTTGGCTCCAAGGACTCGGCATATACGATACGCACGATGTGAAGCCATGCCGATGCGGGAGCCGGGGTGAGGGCTCGGCTGCCTCCCACGACCGCGGGCGCGGCACGCGTCTTCTCTCAAGAAATTTGTGTTCTCTTCTCGATGGGGAAAGGGGACTTATTCTCACTCGGGGAGTCCCACCAAGATGGTTGGAAGAGGGCAATGAACCCCCAGCTTGCCGGTCCTGACACAATTAACCGACCATGCCAGCACCTTCGAAAGCAAGCGCAAACGAAAGACGCCTTGAAGGCGAAGAACCTCCGCGTAAGAGGAGACTTACTTTCATCAGTCAGGGTCAGTCAGGGTATGGTCACGACATCAATCTAAGCGACGTTCGGGGCGGTGGAGGCGAAGAACGGACGGGCCGTTCCTTCGGCAAAAGCTACAGTCGCCCGATGATTTCGAGGAAAGGAGTGCAGAACGCAGTAACTCCGTCTCCAGATAATTCGCAAATCATTCGTGGCTTGGTGAGCAGATCCGGTGATTCGACAAACACTCCGCGTGACGGTTTATTCGACGACCCAAACGAGAAACTAAGGTCCCCGAGGAGATTGTTCTCCGACAGGAAGCTTTCACTTCGTGGAATGGAGGCGACGACTGGACGGTCTCCCGCTGTGAAGCCATTTGTTCGTGCGCAGAGAAGCAAGAGGCAAATGGCCCCAAGGCCCACGCCCAGTCTACACCAAGTACTAAAACGAAGACGCCTCAACACTTCGGCGTCGCTACCACGTGTAGTGGGAGGAAGAAGTCGTAATGAGACACCTCCAGTCAGCCACGAGAAAGTAACTTTCAATAGCAAGGCTACCGAAGACAAAGGAACGAACACAGACCAGTCATCACTCCACGACAAAGGTGTTCAGGTCGACTTATTCGCGGCAGGGATGGTACCTTTCACCTTCATGCCCGATGCCCGTATCGATCCGTTTTTCCGCGGTCCCGCGATTGTCGCTGGAGACGATCGCACTCGGCGTTCACCTTCGCCAAGCGTTTACAACAAGCCGAGTCCAATAGTTCCCAGAGAGCCATCTCGTCCGATCATGATACGGTCTACTGTGTCACCACGCGATTCAACCTCGGGAGTTGAAGGGGGATTGACGGCTCTCGCACCTCGAGAGACTGACGAGCTTGGTGTGCCTTTTGATTTCATGTCGAGCCAGTCTGCTTCCAATCTCAAGCCGACTGAATCAACTGAAACTCTGCCGGCGTGTCCGCCTTCGTTTCCCAAGAAAGTCGCTCTCGGTGTCAAGTACCTCGCAACATCCACTGTAAATTGGATGTTGAACCGAAATTGTGCTCCCGCAGAGGAAAGCGTACGGGGTGCCGTCGAGACGTCGAGGGAAGAGGGCCAGTCCGTCGAAACTACGAACGAAACTCTTTCTTCCTTATCGGAGTCTTGTTCGGATTATGTTTTGTATACTTCGCCGCCTTCAAAGCCATCCGGTCAATCGAACACACGCCGCCAATCGTTTCAATCGGACCCCGTGGATGAAGTGAAGGACTCAAACGAGTTCATCAAACGTGGATTGCCGCAAAAGCCACCGCCGAGTGGCTGGGAAACGATGTTTCAACCGAAGGATGGAGGGTGGAAGTGCAAGCATTGCTTCTTCAAGAACCCGCCAGAAGCAATGACATGCGATTCTTGTACCGCCTTGCGAGACGAAGGCCGAAATGTGCAGCCACGTGAGACTGAACTTGACACTGGCGAGATCCTAGAAGACTATGATGAATATTTCGATGCAGATGCTATCGAAGCAGATGAAGTGAAAGACGGCGAGGGAAAGGTCGACGGAGAAGTTGACGGGCGGCATAGCGACAGCGGCGATATTTCGACGGTTCCCGACGTTACTGAACATGAGGACGGAGGCTCTGATCAAGAGGAAATTTCCGGTCCGAGCAAACGAATGAAAGCAGGTTCAGTTAACGCGCATGCCTCACCTGCTGGATCGACGAAGCCAAGAAGTATTCTCAAAACGCCCGGGCGAATTCAGGGGCGCGCGGCAGCATCTACTTATGACGCGGGCATCCATCACGTCATGGCAGTGACCCGAGACACAATTGACGACTGCGAGAATTCTTTGTCCAGTCTTCAAAGGGCGTCCTCGCCAGCAACAGTCGATGCAACCCAGGGTTTGAGCAGTCTCAGACGGGCGGCATCACCGCCGACAACTGTAGGTGGAGGCACAAGTCTTCAGCGAGCTGCCGCTGGCGCACGAGCGAACTTCTCGATACAGTCAGATGCGCCTGCAACGCCTGGGGGTCGATCTACTGCCAGCGACACCGACGGGTCACCCATGTCAACCATATCTGATGGGAGCGAAGGAGATCAAGTGGGTGCAGGAAAGAAGATGAGACGAGGTTCTCCGAACAGGGCAAACTTCGACTGAGTGATTTTAATTTACAACCACAGTTTCTTCTAGCCGTTGACAACGCTTCTCCACCTCGCTTTTCTTCACGGTGATTGTCTTTACGTCACCATTCAGCTGCACCAATCCCGGCTTGGCACCTCTTGGCTTGCTCACATTTCGAGCCCTTGTCATGCTGACCTTGATAACTGATTGATTTATGCATTTCGACTTAAGTGCGGCCAGAGAAGCAGCGTCGAGTACGTCTTCTTGGGACGGCGCCGCGTCGTCCGTGCAAAGGACTACATGCGACCCTGGGCAGCCGCTCGCGTGGTACCACCAGTGTGCTCCCGAGCGATGTTCGGGGGACAGCGACAGCACATCGTTATCAGTGGCCTGCTTCCCGACTCTGATCTCGACGTTGCTTTTCGTGTAATACCTACGGTACGGCAGCCTGCCACCCTGTTTCTGTGAGCCCTCTTCTTTCCGAGCAGCGGCCTTCTCGGCCTTGGCTCGCCGGTTGCGCGCGTCCGCCTCGATCTTCTTTTGTTTAGCGGATTCGTCGTCTGATATTTGCAACTCTTGAACATATTCAATGACTGCTGGCCCAACATCAGGTATGCTTCTCAGCTCCGAAGCCTGAAGAGACTTTTTGCTCTTCAGTGGCACGCTGGAAAATTGTTCTTCGAGCCAAGTCAATTTCCTCAGACGTTCCTGTTGCTGTCGAAGATCATTTTTCATCTCTTCCAAATTAGGTGAGTCTTCGAGCCTCTGTAGAAGCTCGTCATCCATTTCGCTGTCTCCTTCGTCTATCCGCATCCTCAACTTTTCATACTGATCTTCAGCTGCTCGAACTCTCACGTTTGCTTTTCCTATCTTCTTGTGAGTGCGAAGAATCAGGCGACTCGTTTCCTTCTTCAGAAGTGCAATGTTGTAGCTTTCCTTTGGTTCTTCAGTTGCAGTGTCGTCTGAAGTCACGAAAAGACTAAACGATCGTTTCCCCGTGGTCCCCTGGAAGAATAGCTGCATCGGGGTGGTGCATTGTTGCTGAGATCTCGAGAGGCAAGCGCTGCAAGAGATGCATCGACTCGAGCCTTTTACTGGACTCGTCGACATCGTCGGGGAAGAAAACGCAGCCGCAACACTGTCTTGAGTAAATGCTCCGAAGAATGTTCTCGTCGCGAACGGTCCACGAGCCAGGAGGAGCAGAGTCAATCTATTGAAGATCATCGTGTGGGGATTAGATGCGAGGCGTGTATCGCATCGATCGACGAAGGAGGCGTCCACGTCTCCTTATCTCTTGCGCTGCCGTGCTGTTCGGCGTTAGCGGACGTCTCGTCGTGCGTGGCTGATCGAGTCGCCTCCCGTGCATGTCACGTGAGATTCCCTGTGAGATTCCTGGCATGCGTCTGCCATTTCAAGACTAATAACTGACAAATATTCACTGTCTGAGGATCCACCTGGAGTTCAACTGAGATTTTGTGTGACTCATTAATTTTCCAAACCACGTGGAAGATATGAAGGAGGTCAATCTGTGTGTGGACCTGTGGCGGACGAGCCGTCTGCCTCTCCCTTGACCGTCTATGCTCTGCAGATAGACAAATTAAAGGGCCACGGCGGAAGATTGGGCAGACACACCCTCGATTTGGGGGTCAGCTGTTACGTTGGCCCGGGCTCGGCCGGCTCGACTTTGCAAGGTTTGGTCGAAAGTGACGAAAGTACGAAACAGACGTACTCCTCCAGACGCCCATCAGAATTAGAAATGACAACCAATGAAGTCGGTGGAGGGCGAATGTCATGTTCGAGGCGACGCAGACATAACCTCCTGCCTATTTTATCACTGCTCCTCAAGAGCCCAGTGACTAAGCCGTTGGTGTACCATCAACTTGACAGCTGCTGTCGGCATCGCACGACGATCGAAAGGAGGCGTAGAAGGACGCCAACTGGATGGTATCTTGATTCTCAACCGCAATCAACAAGACATCCATTTATAAGGCATACGACGACGCATTATAAAGGAGAAGAAAGCTGCCTACTAATGGCCCAGAACTCGGATTCGACGTCGTCGTCTTTAGAGGGTGATAACGAAGAGAGTGGTGATGGCAATGGCAGGGAAAAAAGGAAGCCCTCAGGTGAAAGCGATGGAGGTGGCAGCAAAAAGGCCGGGAGAAAATCGAGATCTAAGTCGAGAAAAGGAGACTTTACGACTGTCGTGAAAGGTTCGGCGGCGGAGCGGACGAGTAAAAAGAGCCCAGATGACAAGCGGCAGAAGAAAAGGCAGAAGAAGAGGAATCACACGAAGAGAAAATCGAGTAGGGGCAAAAAATCGAATGCGTTGGTCACGCAGAAAGGCAATCACATCCAGACTTCGGCCGAAGATACAAGCCTCAAAGGATTTTCCTCTTCGCAAGCTAAGCACGCACCGAAGTCGGCATCGAAGTCACCGAAATCAACAACAGGCGACGAATCCTCACTCAAGAAGCGCATTATTCAGTTAGAAACCATTGTGTCTAGTCAAGTCACCGAAATTCAAAAACTGCAGCGTACCGTCGCTGACATGAATAGAACCGTGGGCATATTTTCCAATGTTGTTGACGTGCTGCGAGATGCGGGTCTGCAAATCGACGATGATTCAGCGCAGATTCCGCACGAACAAGATGCAGAGGAGGACATGGAGGAAAGAATAAAAGCCGCCACAAAGGATCCCGTACACCGACAGAGCATAATGGACGCAGAAATATTCGGCATAGCGCCAACTACCGTCACAGAGTGAGCAAAGAACGCCAGTGCTGTGTGATCTTATATAATCTTCTATTTGTTCTCACCCCGTTTCATTACGAAGTGCTGCTGATGCAGCTGGGTCATCGATCCTATCTGCAATATTAGCAGGGAAACATCGCATGCTGGTTGATGTCCGAGACGCGGAACTCACCCGCGATCCGAAGCTGTTTGTCGAGTTCATCGAGTTAGCGATCTTGCCGGTTGCGGCGGGCCTAGAAGGACTCGACGGGGAAGAATATGAACGCAATCGGGTCAAAATTGTATTCCCTACAGTCAAGGACCTAATGACGTATCGCCGGTCGATGGCGTTGGCAGCTCCCGAGGTGGTTTCGTTGAGCACGCTCGGCTTCGACCCGATAGACGAGAGGGACAACCTCATTGTCGTAATCGCGCCGTCTCCCGACGATGCACAAGGAGTGAGTGCTTTTGAGAAACTAATAGCGAGAACGGATCGGTATTACGCGGGTTCATTATACAGAATAACCCAGCCAGTTGTCGTCTTGAACCACCACATGGTCCCGATAGACATGAAGGGCTTCGGAAAGTTCACGTCCGTGTATCATTTGAGGCTGCTCAGTGTCAATTACATGACTGGAGATAGCAATCCCAACTACATAGCTCGAGAAAAGTTTGGTATTATGTCGCCAGAAGGTGACGATGACTCTGACCCATCAAGCGAAGATGAGAGCGTCGAGGAAGACGATGCGCTCGAGGCCGCTATGACCCATGCGCACGAAATAGGTAAGTGCCGGAATCGCCAAATTTTGTCGAATAGCATGATCTTCTAAACAAACCACAACTGAAGGCGTTCACCAAGGCGTGACGCGGGCCATGGTCATCCGCGCATATCCCCGGCCGTGGCACGTCTTCGTGGACACCTCCCCGGACTCCGACGCTGACTTTGAAGTCGCAGCGACGTTCGAGGCTGAACCTACTCAGGAGGACATCAATTATGCAATCGTCGAGTGCCTAGAAGGAAGCGAGCGCGAGGATGAGATCGTGGCGGCCCAGATGCAGGCGGCTCTGGATGCAGGGCAATTGAACAGAGTTGGGGACATGCTGGGCATATCAGAGGATGACATGCGAAGTATGACCCAAAGCGGTTTAGAGAGCTCGGGTGACTCGGCAGAGGGCGGCAAAGATGGTAACAGCACAAGCCTTGGGAACAGCCTGAGTGAATGGAACGGCAACGACTGGGACAATCTCTTTTACGACGATTGGTTCAATGAAGATTCCGTGTAGAATGTTTATTATACATCAACTTCCTTGCTAATCAGACAAATGCCCACCTTCCCGGATGACTCTCTCATATCTACTCACTTTGGCAATCGCCACCAACAAGACAAAACCTAGAACCTCTATGTTTAGGCCCAAAGATTGGGTAAAGTATGTACTAGAATAATACCATGTTAGACATGGCCTTAGTGTCGGGGTTGCTTTCGACAAATAATGATGAAGGTAGGCTTCTGCGCAACTCCAGCCAAGTAAAACTAGATCCTCCTGTTGCCATGTTGCAGCCAATGGCGCCAACTACAACATCCCACAACCACAGAGGAAGAACCCTACATATCGAAACAGTAGGAGGTCCGTAAATAGAGAGAAGAACTAAGACATGGCGTTTTTACTGGATATTCAGAGTCGACTCTGTTTGTTGGCTGGCGCCACACTTCCAGTAGCCCATCCTCAGCTAGTTTTCCCACTTTGTCAAAAAGCAACACACCTCTCATCTGGCCGGACTGAGTCGCCAACCCACTAGGCTATGATACAGCAAAATTAGATATTAAAGGCCTGCCTGCACTTGTTGCCCTAATTTCATCATATTCAGGAGGAGGAGGCAGTGGTGATTTGCTTCTTTGATATCCCCTCGTGTATTGCTGCACCACAGCTGCGATGCAAGGACACGTCGAGAGCAGGTACAATCTTGGCCACTATGAGGTAGAGAGAAGGGAAATCATGACCGTGCAGCAAGACACTTTCTGATCTCAGCAAAATTGGGGGACATGCAGTCACTTGAGGCAAGCAGTCAAGCATTTAGTTCACAAGAGGGCATGTGAAGAAAGATCAGTACGCTGAGGCACTGAAGGATATCACGCTGCCTTGGAACAGACAAAGAGTCATGACAGGGATGAAGCAAAAGCATTGCAGAACGAAGGCATTATTCGTTGGGGTTTGTGAAGCACAGAGACACCGAGGGGATATTCATGGATTTCATAGAGAGTTCCCTGGGGGATCTTTGATGTCGAAGTTGTAGTGCGACTTCAACCTTCATGCTGAACAGTTCAGTGTTGTACAGTGCTCTCTCATCTGATATGTGGAAGTTTTGTCCAACCACTGGCCGTTGAAGCTGCCGCCGATTTCCCAGCATGAACGCAAAGATAACAATATGCTCAAACTGCAACAGGTCTGCAGATTTCATAGTTCCTATGCAGTTTTTGAGGTTGCTTGGTTTTTGCTACAGATATTTCATTCTGGTTCCGGCAGTCTGATTTCTATTATTTACGATTTGTGTTGTCTGTTGTTGACGGAAGTTTGGTTGGTTGGCTGGCTGGCTGGTTGTTTTAAACTGAGATCGGAGTTGAATAATGTGACAGTATCCAAGGCCAAACAAAAGGCTGCCTGCGAAGCACTCTTTCATAATTCCAAATTAATTAATTACTCCATACAAGTTTATGAGTTTTGAAGCCCTACGAAGTACCCAATGACTCCCCCTAACCTCGCAACCTCGCGCAAGGACACTGTGTCACACATGCAACAGTACGTAATTCCACAACAAATGTTCGATCCTTTTTTCGCCTCGCTCAATGTCTGCTTACAAGAGCACTTTAGTCAACAAAATTGCCCCAGCAAGCACTCCTCCCCGGAACAACGATAACGCTGATCCGGACGAACAAACATCCACATCACCCAAATCGGTTGTTGTATAGCTTCTATAGTAGCCTTTGCGGTGAATCACACGCTTCGTCATTTCAACTCCATCTCGGTATACCTTGTATTTTGTATGATGCGGGGAAGTTGTCTGAACCACGGCCAATGTATGGACCCATGTTCAATTTGACACATCTGTCCTTCGGAATGCAACCGATATATGTGTGCGTGCGACGTATCAATTTCAAAGTCACCATAATATAAAGAGACGAAACATAGTAGTCATCACGTCTTGTACTGCCTCCGTTGTCAGCTTCGTCAGCGATCCTGAAGTTCAATTCGTCGGATGTATGTTTCGTTGTTCGACGTCGACAGGAGTTGCTCCTGTGTCCTTTGACCGCAGTCGTCACTAGGAATGATAGAATGTGGAAGAACTTGACCATGTTGTAATTCCAAATTCCAAATTAGCCGATCTCGATTGTAGGAAAGCAAATTAATTGGCGGATTGAAAATGGCGAAAGACAAATCTCCGATCCCCAAGCGCACGGAGTGGATATCCAGCATAGCAATACGCAAGTTGGACATGACCGGGCGGGGCCCTTGACTGGATCCAAACCCGACAGGAAATCGTTGTCAGTAGTAAACGACACGCGTTACCCCCGGGTGGATGGGAGGGTCTATCTCGAAGGTGTTGCCTACCTATTTGGGTCTGCGAAATGGGCCGGGGGGCAAAGTCAACAGACGCTTGCTTGCATCACAACCGAATTCAAGACAAGACAAAACTGCATCAAAGTCAATCGACATTAGACACATAAGTACTCTACCTCATCATCTGCTCTCGATCTCCCGAACAAGCCGCGAGCATTGGGACGAGAGTGGATGGGTTTCACACCAGGCCACGCACTTTTCTTTCCTCCACGCCTAAGTAACTACTTACAAAAAAAATAAAAAAGACCAACACCATGATACCCCTACAAAGCGACGCAAGCAAATAGCTCCACGACCACAAGCCTCCAACAAACGGCAGCTGATATCATCAAAAGTACGCTCAACTCATAGACAGACGAGTTCATCCCGGCAGCAGCGGCAGCATTGATTGCGGCATTGTCTGATCTGTAAATCCAAGCCCCTGGTTTCTGTAGTGTGTCGATGTAGAGAGGTGGCATTCTCATCAAAGGAGACCACGGCAGGCCGGGATCGTGCGATGATGTGTTGCGTAGCATCGGCTAGTTGCTAGTTGCATAAAGACCATATGCAGACACCCTAGTAGAGACTACTAGTACTAG
>JAAMXK010003452.1:0-13725 GCA_019693575.1 Thalassiosira oceanica | reverse complement strand
AATTGTTTGATCGAGGTGCGGCGATGTCACCAAGGGTTCGTCATAGGATGGTAGGTTTTTTAGCGACATCCCGCATGCCGCCGTCACCAACCCAGCAACTGCACGGAGGTGGTAACATCTCATCGTGTCCTGGCAAATGAGTATTGTCCCAGCTCGCGCAGCCGCCTTAGGCAACCCGATCCGGCCGGCTAGGCTCGGCCGGATTCTTCCAACTTATTTCTAATCAGCCCCGCGACGCGAGACCTTCTGCAGCAGCGGGCAGCAGCACAGCATTCTTTCGCAGGCGACAGTCCCAACTCAGTCCTAACCAAGGGGGTGCCCTGGCTACTTTACTCCTCCCTTATGTCCCCCCTAGCCCTTCGCCGAAATCTTGTCGCCGATCATCACGACCCGCCCACGCACCCTCGGCCCTTGCGGATCCAGACTTCTTCATCTTTGTCTCAAACTCTTCCCGGTCGGTCTCTAATAGTCGGTCTATTTTATTTTTTAGGGGGTCATTTGAGAATTATTGATTCTCGCTCATCGCACACATGAGACCCAAGATAGAAGAAGATCGCATGCGCCGCATAGGAGCGCAATAGGTAAACCGAACTTGACCATGGAGTCTGAGATCATAGAGGGGTGGTGGCGACGGACTAGCGTGCCGCATTTTCTTGACGAAGATATTTATCCTATCTCAATTCGTCAACGAGAAGTGCAATAAGTAATAATCAATAGCATAGCAGTCTTCAGAAGAGTGACACATACTGTGTGACACTCGCAGCTCGCAACATGAAATTCGTCAGGCCTGTCGGGGCAGCGGCCGACCTCCGCGAGATCGAGTACATCTCGGCTTTGCACCAGACCGGTGAGACTCTCCGCAGCGACGGCTCGGTCTCCACAGAGGATGTGTCAAGATTTCTCGTCTCTAGGTACGGTCTGAGGGTGCCAGCATCAGCCGTGGAAGAAACGATTGCACGAGATTTCGGTGGGGGCGACCAGCTTGACCTTTGCGAGATAATGGCCATGCTGCTCGTCCCGACACTTATCAAGGCCGAGATCGGCCTACACCGGGACATGTTCGAACGAGAGCTCATTTTGGCACCAACGGCGTCTAGCAGTAGTAGTAGCAAGCTGGCCGGGAAAGAAGACCTGTTCGAGTCCATCACAGGCACGCAAAGGCTACTGAAGGGAGACGACCGCTGGCCTGATGCGGACCTGATACCATTCGTTCTGCACATGGTACTCAAGGATTCGACTGGCTGCAGCGAGCCCAAACCTCTGACAGTCGGCTTGCTACAGACAATATTTCGCTTCTACGGAGAAGAGGAGATCGCCGAGAACGATGTGTTGCTCGAAGAGATGGTTTCACTGGCATTCACATTGAGACGAGACGAAGAGCATGGCGCCGAGCCGCCGATGTTTGACGCGGTAACTTTCGCTCATTGCCTGACTAGTGACGTTTCGCAGTACAACGCGAAAGCTGAAGGAATGCTGAGCACAAATTTCGATGATGTGTTTGTGAACAGCCAGCACGGTCAATGTGCGGGAGGAGATTCCGCCAACGATGCTACTAGTGCGAAAAGAATCTTCACCTTTTCGTCAGTCGACTACGCGGTGGATTCATTTCGATCCAAGGTAATTTTCGATTCGAAGAAACTGTTATGATCTAGCATGTCTAATGATGACGTGAATATTGCACTTGCATCCGGCTTTTCAAAGAGCTTCGTTGCCCTACTTTGGGTCACTTGGGCTTTATTTTTCTATACCTTCATAAATGAAACAGATGTGGGAGACTTGGATTGCCAGAACGAGGACAGAGGAGAAGGAGAGCAATTTGGCTGTAGCATTGCCGAGGTAGGGAAGTCGTGCTTTCAGTACATTGTCTCGCCCCACCAACGCTCTTTTTTCAACTCTCAGGGCATTGCAAAGTGGCTGCTTATCATGGTCAAACTAGTGTAAGCGTGACCTGACATGTTTCCCACTCGAACAAATATCTCACCTTTTTCTTTAAATAGCGTGATAGGGTCGCCGTTCGTTTTCATATGCTCGCTCGGTCAATCCACAAGGGAAGCCCACCCTTTGTTTTCGCTAGTTTCCTTGGTGGGGATTTCCTTCATGACGTTCGTTCCAGCTTTCGTAAAAATCCAATTGGTGCATAGCCATGACGGCACATCCGCCATGGTGGACACAACGCGCCAGAACGATAAAGTCGCAGCCGAAGTCATGATATGGTTCATGTTTGCTTGCGGCGTTGTGCTTTCGCTGCTTACATTCCAGACCATACTGGACACGGCCATCCCGCAAGACTACAAAGACAAGCACCCTTTGCTCAAGAATGTCTTGGCGAGCGAGACCGTGCGCATGGAACGCTCCATCAAGAGGGCAGCGGCTTACAAGATGAACCATCTCGTTCGTAGAGCTGTCAAGGTCCACCAGGCTGCCGAGTTTGAGCACGGCTCGGGAAAGGATACATCCTTCGGTCGCGCTCTACTCGCTTACGGAAAAACTTCAAACGATCAGGAAGAAGTAGGTGGATTTCTATACATGTATAAGAGAGTCTGGAATGGCAAGCTCTTCGACGAGGACGGAATTTGGCTCAGCAATCGAATGATACAGGGCATGATTGCTCAGTTTGTCATCTGTCTCTGGCTTGTGCCGTTTCTCCAGCTGATCTACGGCTACATCACTGATTTTTACGGAAATATTTACGCGGACATAGCTCCGCCTCGATGGAGGATACTGGTCCCCATTATCGCAGGGTTTACCCTCGGCGAATTTAACGCTGTGAAACTCATGACGAGCTACATTCCGAGCTCGGCCAAGACTGTTCTTGAGTTCCGAACAGGCGCCCTCGGAAGTCTACACGATGCAGGTAGGTGCGAGATCGCTTTCTTTATGCTACGTAGGCATTTCACGAACTGTTATTTTTTCCAGAGTTCCCCAAGTATCGAAAAAGCGTTGACGACGCCTCGTTCATTTTCGGCGCAATGTTCTGGTAAGATCGGGATATATGGTGAAACTGGTCAAGCATGCAAACTCTCAACTCCTGAGCAGGGGTTCATTTATTTCGTCCGGTCTGGTGCTCGCAGTCTCGGTTTTAATAGTTGGTATATTCTGCTTCGAAGGATTCGGGTCTGTCGTCGTCCGGCTTCTGGCAACGAGTAAGCATAAGATTCCAACTTGGCCGAAATGTTTGTTGTTGTTTGTGTCTTACACACTTTCGATGAAGTCATTGGAATATCATGCACGATTGCCTTGAAGATGATGTTTCTATTCTTTGCGAGGAGGCGTTTTCACGACCGTGCTTTTTATCGGGTCCAGCCTGCCGCAGCTAATGTTGTCGGGGTTATCTTGGAGTAAGCATGCCGGAATCGATCGAATCGGTCCATCCTTGGCTGAGTTATTTATTTTTCTTGCCCAATGCACAGGACTTGGCAGCTAGGGGTCACGACGCTCTATGTGTTGAAGCGGATGGTCACCTTGATTGCAGCTTCATTCGTCTTTGTGGGCCGCATTGACGTTCCGTTCTTATCGGAGAGAGCAGACGAAATCGCAGGCTACCAGCTCGACAAGTTTCCTTTTGTCTTCAGAAAAGATATGCTCTTGCACGAAGCCCATCGGTGCGTCAGAGTGTTGAGTGCTTTGCCTGGCATGTTCGTGTGTGTATCACTTACCCACCCTGCATCGTCCAATCAAGGCATCCGTACCTCGATATCCTTGGACTTATCTACATGCTCAAGCTGAGACACAAGAACGACTTCGGCTCGCCAGCAGGATCGTGCTGGCGATTGCTTTTCGTGTTTGCCCTCATGCCTTGGCTAAGAAAATCTAGACTGCGCAGTGACGAGACTAAGTTTGGCGACGCCAAGTTTTCGCAGGCCGGGCATGTATTTCAGAAGTTCGTGTCCGAGAAGATGGCCGACGAGGGTAACTTTGGCAGACTTACTCCTGTGGTTGGCGGAGAGGCACCAACAGGTCGTGCGTCGACAAAAGACGAAGTAGACGAGCTGAAAGAAGTAATCAAACGGCTGAAAGAAGAGAACGCATTTTTGAGACAGCAGCAGCGGCATTCCAACAGAACTGCGCAACGCGAAGAGCCCGAGTGTGCGCCAAGCGAAGATTGACTATTCGTCATTCCTACTAGGTTATAAAGTAGCGAATCAAGCAGCCGACGAACCCATTGAATCTTCTTGACAAATGAATTGGAGGCAGCTGCAGCAGTTCAACGCCGTTCCAACGCTCTTCTACCCTAACAATCTCAGCCACAAAAGGCAAATTTGGTCCGGCCATGACCTGTCCATCACCGCTTATCTTTCTGTTCTGTATCGCCGTGAGTCTCTTGTTAACCGCGTCAGACAGAGCCACTGACGCCGGTCCTAAAGTCGCCGTCGACCCTGCCGCCAAGGTTGCGCCACTCTTGACCGCTCTCGACGAGAAACTGCTCGTGGCCAAAGGAACCGCAATCTTCTCGTGATCCCGATCTATACTTCGAATTCGCTCGCCAATGTTTCGTTTTACCTGAACGCTCACAACAAGCATACTGTGCGTCGAGAAGGCCCTGCCGTAGCGTTGGCTGAGACGATACGTCACTTCCACAGTCGGGGGCGACCGAGGGGCATGGAATGGATTGGTCAAGGCCCAAGGAAGCTTGGAACTGGTTTCGTTTTCTTGATCCTGTCCGAGACCACCGAAAAGGCCGCTCCCCCCTCCACAGATACTATCATCCGAGGATTCTACGCGGATGCACTCCAATTCAGTCTTTACATCATTACTGGGACGGAACAGCATTCTACTTGCAAAAATCCCCTCGATAGTATCTGCACCTGTCACCCCGAGCAGAGGATTCTCTAACGTCGCATTCGCCGAAACCTGGACCATGGTGCGATCGTGCATACGACACATCTTCGTTGTCCCGCAGGCGTACATGGCTGCGACCATGCTGTGCAGCTGGTCAATCCAAGGCAGGGCCGAAGAGGCATCCGCCGTGTCAAGTTTGGCCGGGACGCCCGTCTCATGATCAATATTCGATCTCAGCGAATATAGAACAGACACCGACGTTGCACCCACGTGCACGGCGCCGATAGCGCGGATCAGCGCCGAGGACGAAGCCAACGAAGACAGCCGCGCTGACATTGGAACCCGCTGCCCCCGAAGTTTGCCGTGAATCAGTACCCGATGTTGCCGTGTCTTAGGTGTTCGCCGATCGATCGTGATGCTAAGTTGGTGATGAGTCCATGCTGATGATGTTTGCGATTCGTTCGAGTCAGGCGGAGCCGGTTACTTGATCAACAAGCATCCGGTGACGGCAATTGACCCTGAGACTCAGAGGAGCCAGCACACCAACAACATCAACCTGTCCGTGGTTCTCGAGTTTGGAGTTGTTCCACTTTGCTGCTATAAGCGATTTGCATCCGGTTCCCGCCCATATTTTGCGGTTTGCTTAATTTAATTTGAGCACCAAATTTTAGCAAGGACAAAGCACGGGAGATCGGCCGAGCGGGAGGGAACCAAAATGTTGGGGAGCATAGTAGAAGACCATCGGACTGTTGATTTAGACGTAAAATGGCACGGAGAATTCGATGGGCGGTGCAACTTTGAAAGGGCGATATTCAACAGGGAAAAAGTTACGGACTAAAGCTAGAGATAGGGCTAACTTATTACCTAGCGGTTCGCTCGAATGAGGCAATGGCTGTCTCGTGAGTTGAATCTCAGGTAATAATTAAGTTACCTAAGATTCAACTCATATAGGAGCGCAAATCGCTAGCTTATCTCCAGGAGACTACGGGCCGGGGTGGCGGGCGGGCAGCCGCGGCGCCGATCTCTCAGTATCTAGCCTCGCTGGCATAAAGTTACCTGAGATTCAACTCACGTGATCGGGAGTATTATCCGCGGGGGTATCGATCATCATCGTGTCGATCTGATGGGGGGCGCGACCAACCGGACATCCCCGGACAGTCGCGGGGTATGGGCGCGACGATGGACCAGAGATGCTGAAGACGTGGTAAAACGGCGGCTTGTGTAGGGCTGCGGTGGAAGAAGAAGAATCACATCACCCCCTCGCAGGCAAGCCGCCGCCGACGGATACGCGAGAGTGACACCATAATACTCCTACACCACACGCCCTCTCTCGAGTAAAGCATGTCACTGCTCGATACTGACGTCCTCGTCGCCCTGGCGGGCGATGCCAGGCACCTATTATCCGATGCGATACGAACCGCACTGTCTAATCAGTCCTTGCGTGCGTTCTTCGGTCGGTTCATACTGCGGTTTTCCGTCCTTTCGTTCCTCTGCTTGATATTCAACCCGTCAATACGTGCCGTGGCAAGGTGAGTTCTGACGGTGACTTCTTCAGGCATCGACTGAGCACTCATCTTTCCTGGGATGATTTATCACAAGGCATCAACTGAGCAGGTCGTTTGGGATGACTTTTGAAGACCTGCGTGTGTTGCCGTGGAAGATAAAAATCTTCTTGACGAACATTGAGTTGTTGCCATCCAAATCAAGTTTGCTCAGGACGATAATAGTAGCGATCTTGCCATCGGCCAACATAAAAGAGGTGGCAAACAGCGTTGATTACCCGGAAAGCAGAGTCACGGTGGATAAGCTGTCAATCAAACTGAGGATACAGTCTCCAGTGGCGATTAGTCCAAAGGGGATAGATCCAGATCTTACTCCTAATCTTGCGCCAGAACACAGTCAAATCGAGGACGGCATTCGAATCGTACAATATGGGCTATCATTTTTCCCGCACTTGCTCGTCATCGTCAAACTCGAGGGGGTAAAAATCGAGATCGAGAAGACGTATCTTGCGCCAGACCCTCCAAAGCACTATAGACGTCTATCTCAGGATATGGGCCAGCCGTTGCCAGTTGCGATTCCATTTTCATCCGCCAGTAGTGACGACATCGGTGATGCTGATGAATTGCCCACATTTTCCCAAGACATGTATCTGGACGGCATAGAGAACGAGGACATATTGGATGCGAACAACATAACTTGGTTAGTTGATAAGTGGATCGAGCATGCAAAAACGAAGTCGATACCGAGCAAGAAGAAAAGCCAAAAAGGCGTCACTTTCAGGATGTCGTCGAGTCATGCATCCTCAAAGCAGGGGCGGGATGGCGGCGAAGATGCTTCAAATGCGAACGCAAATGAAGACGACGGAACAACCGAGACGCTGACTTCAGACGAGAAGTTGAATGCTTGGATACACTGGGTTGCCGACATAGTGCTTCACTTGGTCTCGTTCGAAGTTCAGAACGCATCTTTTATCATCTCTGGAGCTGGCTCCGAAATAGTGAAGAGGGCACGGGACGAGAACACCCCAATTCAGTCAAATTTGTTGCTCGCGAGGCTTCCTAGGCACAAACGGGCACTCACAGTGATAAGTGCCGAGGCACTCAAGCTTTCTTTTAGCCCCAAGCACGGCAATGCGCTCTTGGCATGTGTGGGCGTGCACTTGAAGGTGGGAGATCCGGTTGAGGTCGAAGCAGACGCCAGGGGGTCGACCAACTTAGCTTACAAGTTTGAGACAATATCTCACCCTTTTAACTCGGTGGTCGAGCTCTCAGGAGTCGTTGATTTGTTAGCCTGGTTTACGAGCTACGATCACTATTGGCACTCGAGAACGATCGCCCTGCATATTACATCAAGCGAGGTTGCTGTTAATTTGTCGCCGAGGAGTCTTCATACAGTCCTACACCACATCGACGACTACATAGACCCCCTCGGGAGTTTCCCGGAGTGGTACGAGTGGCTCAGATTGATGAATTCAAACAGAAAGTCTGTGACGGATCAGGAGAAATTGGACTACCGTTCGAGCTGGGCCAAGTGGAGGAAGGTGGAGATTAACGATCAGGACATAACTCCTTCTCCCCAGGCGCTAACCCAAGACCAAATGAGGGATATCGAACGTCGAATGACTCGTTACGAAATAATGTCACAAAGATGCTACGCTATGAGAAACGGATGGGCATTCTCTGAAAGTGAGGAATTCGACCAATTTCTGCGCTACACTCGCTCGTCCATTTTGCTCGAGGACAGTGCGATAAGCCCCACGCCATCGGACGCGCTGTCTTCTTTTGAACGCATCTACCCCACTAAGCAGCATGCGCTGGCAAACTTGATGCGCGAGGAGTCAACAGTCATGGCTGCTCAGATTTGTGTCAAGACCGATTTCGACGTATTGTACATTGACTACCCGCACAACAGGGGGCACTCCGGGATGCAGAAGTCGTACGAGCCTTCGATTCCCACGACTATGATAGTCCACGGCATGTCATTCGTGTTCAACCAAAAGACAGCCGACATATTATTTTCCAAATCCAAAATATCTATGGACTTGACAGCACCCCGTTCGTTTCTTGACTTATCGCTGCGAGTCAATGGCGTCCGATGGGACGTTGTTAGCAAGACAACCAATCTCAAGGGCGAAGAGCTGCCGACTTTTAGAAACCGGACCCCAGTTGGAATCATCTACATGGTACGCTCATGTCTAGCTGTACGTTAAGTGTGTCGGTCTAAATTTCATCTGACAAGCATCAGGACCGGGAGCCTATTTCTTCCAAGCAAGTCCTATCAATCAGCCTCGCCATGGCTGTGACCCCCACTCAGGTGTCGGAATCCAAGTTCGATGTGTCTGTGCAAACGTCAGACCTGGTCATAGTACTGAATCCTCTACCCATTCTCTCCGCACTTCAAATATTGCTTGAAGCTACTGACATACCATTCCAAAGCGCCAATCAGGATGACTTATCTGGGGTCAGTGTCCCGCCTGCTTCACCAAATGTCACGCCGCTGGACACCAAGTCAAAAATACTTGTCGCCGTCGACAACATCTCGACTCTTCTCCTCATCGACCGCAAGAAGACAACTCGTGGAATGTTGGGGCTAACGGTAGACGGGGTCTCGATATCAATGGACACGGGCAATCTCGAAGGAAGTCTCAACATTGCCTCAGAGTCCATCGCGCTCAAAGCGGGACAAATATGCTACCACCAGCCTTCACCTGAATTCCTCAGCTGGGAGTTGATGCCTTTCAAACCAACTGCCAAAATTGAGCGCGCGTCAGTTGTTGCACACTGCCAGGAGGAGACCGTCTCGAAGAGTGGGACTCCTATGGCCTTTGCGCCGAAGCAAACAGTGGTACATTTTGACGTAGAAATGAGCACCGGTGCCGCTAGCTTCAATGCCAGTCCGTCGACGATAGCTTCTGTGTCCGGTGTGCTGTCGTCATTTGACGCTTTTATGAAGTGGACAGAGGTAGACACGGCTACTGTTGAGGCAGAACAGCTGAAAGAAGAGCAGGCAAGAAAAGAAATCCTCGAGCAAAGAAGTTTACACACTCAGAAAATTCTTGTGGACATATTCAAAGAGATCGACATTGATGGCTCCGGTCAGTTGAATGAAGAGGAACTTCAGACAGTCGTCACGAAGCTGTTCAACGCAAACCACAACATCGACCTGGAGCGGCGCATCAACATTGCTCAAATGCTGACGGAATCGGAATTACAACGGGAAAGCACCCACCTCATCAAAGTCATTGACCCCACAAGATCCGAGGAGGTGACGTTCCAAGAGCTGGACAACGCTTTTCTCCGGCTAGCAAATAAGATAGACGACAACAACCTAGATACATTAAATGGCGAAGGGTGGGGAAAACAATGGCATAACCAGTCCTTCGTCAATACAGATTCGTTCCTCTCCGGCTCTTCCCTGCGCAAGCTGATATACTACGATGACATACGAGAGTACGCTGCTATGCACCAAGTTTATAGAATAACTGGCTTTGAGGGAATCGGCAATGAAACTTCATTTCCCAATCCAAATATGTGGCGTCAAGGCAAAGGTGTTGAAATATTTTGGAGATTCTACGAGAAAGAAACTGGCTGTTCTCGGGATTCGCTAAATGGACAAAGCATATCTATCGTCCAGTTTAAGTTGGTGCGAAGCCTTTGGTAAGCAATTTTGTTGTAATGTAGTTCGCATGATACTCTACCTGCTGATGACTCGGGTTGAAATACGTCTCGCTAGCAACTACGCCTTTGCCAAGTATGCGTGGATGTCAGTGGTCCAGCCACAGCTCGTCCTCGCGTCAGACGGAAGAGACGCAACTCACTGGATGATAGAAAGCAATACCAATGCAAAAATCACGAAGGGCGTGATTGAGATGCTCATGAGGCATATCCAAACGGAGGTCAAAAAAGAGAACTCGGCAGGCAGGAAGTTCGTGCAAGATGTCCACTTTGACGTCTCGGTCAGAGCTACCGTGCGCAGGGCTGTGCTTATGTATGGCAGCTCGCACACATTCACTAATCCTCTCGTTGAGGTGAAGTTTACAGATGTAGCGGTGAATGCTTTGGCTTTGCTTTCTTCGAAGACCAAGTGGTTTGTCCCGACAAGAGAAGTAAATTTGGCGCCAGTGAACACAATGCAGGATATCGAGAACTCAGGCGGAAATGGCATAACCTTTCAGAGCACTGTTAGTGCGGAGTATCTTAATACAAGACACGACCACATGGAGCAATTCATCGAGTCTTACCCGTGTTTCGGAGGATTGACGTACCAGGTATTTCTGGAACAAACTTCCTCTGCCAGTCGCGACGAGGAAGAGTCCGAGGGTAAGTTAGCAGGTGAAATGTTGGTTCTCATGTGCAAATCGTATCGTTGTTTCTTAATTACTTACACACACACGTTCGGCAGCATCTTCATTTACGTTTCACGCGGATTGTCCTCGTTTTCTGAACATCAACACTTCGAGATCATTCTTCGAAACAGCTTCTTGTCTCAAGAAGAACTTAGACCAATCAGATCCCATCAAATTCAGGGCGCTATTATCCGATAGAGACTTGGAGTATATCAGCTCGTATTGGAATCTCAAAGACAAGAAGAGAACAGGCTCACTTGATCGTACGAGTGCATTCTTGATTTTGGAGAAGATAACCGACATTCATTTTAGAGGTATGTACATAAGCGGGAACAGCTCCAACTGACTTTCGCCTAAGTATGCTGCAACTGACCGCCATCATCGACAAGACATAACCTCTGGGCTTGCTCTATCGGAAAAGAGACACTTCATAAATACGTTTTGCGACTTGGCTGACAGGGACGGTGACGGTAATATGTCTTTAGAAGACGTGTTATGGGCATTTAAGACATTCACTTCACGCTGCTATTTCAGTGGTAGTAATGATATTCTTATAAAGAATGACTCTGGCCGAGTTCTCCACTGCCTTCTCAGCGACAAGCCGATGCGGGATTTGCCGGAGGGTGCAATGGAGAATGTGATCGATTCATTTTACACCGTCACTAAGGGGGGCAAATCTGCTTTGCCGCTAAGAGTCAACGCGGAAAGTGGCGAGCTCGATGGAAAGTTTGTGTTCTATGTTCCTGGCTTTAAGCTCGTGGATAACATCTCAGTCTCGCCATATCAATCGATTATGATTCCTCTCAAGTACAGCAAGAGGGGGTCGAAACGGCGCAAGCGTCACACGAGCGCCTCCGGCTTCGCTCCGTACCTCACAATCGTGCCCGAGTCAGATAGCATGGATTCAATCACTTTGAATGTAAGGACCTGTGTGAGCATATCATCAGAAATTCCCGTTCGGATCAGAGTGGTTCGACTTGGAAAGACCGCGGGCAAGTTTCGCAAGAAGGGAACGAAGAACAAAATGGATCTGACGAAATCAAAGGCGTTATTGGTCGCGCTGAAGAGAATTGTTGAAGGGTCCCCAGTTGTATTTGAAAGAAGTGACATCGAACCAGGAACCCCGGTGCCATTGCCACTGGATGTATTGAACTCCACACACTTCCACGTTCTTCTGATCCAGCCTATATCCGAACACGGTAACACCAACAGTTGGCGCGACCCAGTGCTATTGACAAAAGAGTACCTTTACAATACAGGTGCGATTGCTTACCAACATGCTCAAGTCTCTTTTAGTTTCCTTACTTGTGCATGTCTAGAAAACTTGAGGGACGTTACTAGGAACCACACGCGCAGTGGGATAGTTGTAACGAAAGATAGGCTGAATTCTCACCTGACACGTCGAAAGAATCAACGTCCACAGGGCCCCGGAAATTTCAACAGGCAGATTTTGCTAAGAACGGTATGTTGTGTTAACTTTCGTACTCGCCTGCACATCATCTGTCTAATGCTTATGATAATGCCATTACCGGTCAGGCTTGGGACACAAATATCAACATTGTGCCCTTCTTTATGCTCACAAATAGCCTCCCTTTTCCGATCCGAGTTCGCACTTGGCAGACAACAGAGCAGGAGGAAGAAGACATGACTTGGGCCATGGAGCAAAGTCAGCTCGCCCAATCGTCGGACAACAATAATATGGGCGAAGACAGCAGCGACGACGAAGACGATTACACGATGATGTCTAGAATCCCAGACGTCGTTCACCTATCAGAAGTTGGACAGAAGGATCACTACTCAGATGATGAAATCGGAAGTGGCGAGACGCGAAACTTTAGTGGTGTCAGTCTCCAAGAACCTATCTACCTCCAAATTGCTCAGGTCGTCAAATCTCCCGTCAATTCAAGGGAGGTTTCGTTCCTGTGGTCTAGTCCGATGAGCATTCGACTTGAGAAGATGAAGACCGGGATGAACGAGCGGGGATCGAAGAGACTTCCCAAGAGTGTTTTGGATCTTGGTGACAATTGCGACTGCGTCGTTGACGTATCCGTTGAAAGCAAGACAAAAATTCCCTCCTGCACTGTCTACTCGCCTTATTGGTAAGCGTCACACTTTTCGTGCTGAAGTTATTCCTTATCTAATGCTATCTACAGGGTGATGAACAAGACTGGAACTAAGCTAGAGTACAAGGTTGCTGGCCAGACCAAGCGTTATCTTGACAGTGGCCTTGGGGGGCTTCCACTGATGATTCATGGATCTAAGTCTGAGGCGACGAACGATAAATATAAGCGCAACGCGAAGGAAATCAGTATTATACCTGTTGAAAGCCCAAGCAAGAAATTAGCCGACCTATGGTGGGACAGTTCAACAAACGGCGAGCTTGTGGTGAAGAAGGGATCTATCAAAGTCAACGGCCGTGACTTGGTAGGTTGGAGCGACCCAATAGATATGGACGGTGTTGGAGTCAACGGCGAAGTTTGGTGCGACTCCTATGTGTTCAACGCCAAGATAGTGTCGCTGGCGGGTGCTTTTCACAGGTGCAACATGATCAACATCACACCTAGATTTGTCGTCAAGAACACTCTGCACATGCCGATATCCTTGGTTCCGCTTGAAGGGGGTGGGCACGAAGTCCTTCACAAGGCGGCCCAATTTCGCAAGTTTATTGATCCATCCAACGAAAGTGCTATCATTAATCTCAAGCCCGGTGAATCTACTCCTTTGTACCAGTTCTTTGATGTCACTAGTGGTGGGATGGAGAAGCCATACCGATGGGTGGCTTTTCGTGTCAATGCAGCGAGATTTGGACCTACTTTCAAGCCGAAGTGGCATGTCATTCCCTGTGACGACAAAGAAACACACATGTTTGGAGAGCACGACGGTTGCTTTGATACAATGGTTTCTATCATAGCAGCCAAGGTCCACGAGTCAGACTTCGGATCGACTTTGATATCAATATCACATTCCACCGTCCCTCCTTTTCGAATCGAGAACAGATCGAATGATCATTATTTGAGGTGATTGCTGACGGCTTCTTGATCTCTTGATCTAGATAATCACTTTGTCTTAATCATGCGTTCCTTCCAGATTTGTGCAGG
>JAAMXK010003348.1:0-10633 GCA_019693575.1 Thalassiosira oceanica | reverse complement strand
TCAGAGTGACTTGTAGAGCGCGACGAGAGGATCGCGGGAGGCTACTTTTCGTCCCATTCTGACGACCCCGTACCGCTACCGGTAACCAAGCAAGGGCCTCGCCTCGCCGGGACACTTCGCGGCCTCGTTTGGAGAACGAGAGGGACGCTCTAGCCAGGCATTCTGGCGGATTTTCGATCGTAACTCTGAAGGGAGGGGCCCTGGAGCGGATCGGAGGCCGCGGATCGATAGAGCTCGACGAGGCGGTCCCTAACCCTAACCCTATTCATTATCTGTGAAGGGATGGAAGGGACCCGACGCGTACAAAGTAGGACAAACCAGCACCGTCATTTTTTTCGACCAGTCCATGAACATGAGCTGTCGAGCAAGTGCCCGATCGGCTTACCAAGTGGCTCTATCGAGAGTCCTCGGCCTGGTGATCACGGAACGCCCCCCCGAACGGCCCGGAAAGGCCCGCAAGGCGAGCACTTTGAAAATTTGGCTTTGGCCTCCGCCAGCGAGTGCCCTTTGTCGGCAAAACGCGACGTACACCTCGATCGTGTCGTTGGCCGAACGCTCTCGACGAGGTCGTCGGAATTGGACGAAAAGTGTGTTGTAGCTTCCTGAAAAGCCCTCGTCGAGATCTACAAGTCACTGTCGATCGACGAATTCAGCTCGACGGAGCCCGCCAGGAGGCGGTATTATGAAGTAGAGACGACTCCACGAGAGCGCGCGTCCAGATGAATGTCGCTGCGGCGGCGCGTCTCGAAAGACACCCGGCGCGCTGCAACGACGTCCAACGAGACCGACGCAGCTCCCGCCGGGGGCGGTCGCGAAGAAGAAGAACACACGCGGCGGGGGATAGAGGCGCCCAAAGACCGACGCCGCGTCGCGCGGGGCGCTCTCTCTCGACAAGAAGAGACACCCGGCGGCGGGGGAGGGGAAAAGGGGGAGGTGCCGACCGCAGTCCTCCTCCCCTCGAGCGAGGGCCGGGCCGGAGGTGGAGGAGCCAGATGGATGAGGAGCGTCGAGCGTCGCCGTTCACCAACATGATGATACCGTCGTTATCGCAGCAGGAGGAGGGGGCTCCACCTTAGCCTTAGCTAGACTGCAGAGCGCGCGGGCCTGTCCTCCGGAGGGTGATGCGACCGAGTGCCGGGGGGGAGGGCGCACACCGCGGCCAGCGTGAGGCCGCCAGGTGCTAACGCCATCGGTCTCGTGACGACGCTCCTCCCCCCAGTTCCCCCGCCGCGAGCTCCGTCGGTCTTCGGACGTCGCGCATCACGCCCGGTGTCTTCTTTTTCTTTCTCGATCTCGACATGTCACTCCACCCCCGTGACGATCTTCCGGCGGCAGAGCGAGTCCGAAGGACGAACGGCGCGGTCCGCCGGAGGAGCGTCCAGTCGTGCGTCGAGTGAGAGTCTTCTTTAGAGCGCCACATGGTGGTGAAGTTCAAGCGTTCCCTTTCCGGAAAGTTACATGAGTTACAGTTTTAGGATTCTACACACTTAAAGCTAGCCCTGCGAATTGCCTTGGTCGCAGTGAAGCTGGTCCTGCGAACCGCCGTGGCCACAGTGAAGCTGGTCCTGCGAATCTTCTCGACCGCATATTGCACCCCCGCCTTTGCCCATACTTTGCGAGCTGTCGTCGGGACGTACTGAGTCAAATACAAAAGCAGCAGCTCCTTCCTGGGGGCTACCCACATTTCCGCCTGACCAGCATACGCCGCCGCCAGGACTCTTCCAACGACAAAGTCTGGCTCAAGACCGTTTTCGATGTTGGCATCGCTCGACCCAAACGTCGTCGTGGATGACGTCGTGAGCGCGTTTCTGGCAACGTCGGTCTTCGTCGAACCGAGGACTACGTTAGTTACGTTGATAGGGTCTCCGATGAGGCCCTGCTCGATGCGAAATGCGTCGAACCAACCGTGGATCGCGTGTTTTGCAGCACAGTACGCCGTACGAACGGGTGCGCCAACCTTTCCGGCGATGGAAGACGTGTTGATGATGGTTGGCACGCTACGCCCGAAGTCGTGGCCCTCCTTGACTGGTCCCTCCCAGCTGGGGAGCAGCGCCTTCGTGAGACATACATAGGAGAGGCAGTTCACGTCCATCACGAACTTGTCGGTGCCGAATCCCATATTTCGAGCAAATGATCTCGTGCTAACTCCTCCGTTGTTCATCAGCACGTCGACGCGTCCAAACAGCGACAGCGCCTCGTTCGCCACCGAGGGTAGGGACGCGTGATCAGCGAGGTCGAGCTGTAGGACCTTCACATCGGTCGCTCCCAGTTTCTTGCACTTGGATGCAACTTCGTCAAGCACGTCGCGTCGCCTTGCGGAAAGGATGAGTTTCACCCCGTCATAATTCGACGAGAGGTGCAGGGCCAGAGCTTGACCCTGGTCACAATGGACAGAAATGGGAAGAAGCTATTACTGTTAGCGGAAATGAATACCGGCAAAGCATTCACGTCACAAATGACTCACGATGCCAGACGAAGCGCCAGTAATCCAAAATACCTTCGACTTGTACGCGTCACGCGGCGGCCTTGAGGTGATGGCCGATCCAAAGTCGCCATGGCGTTTGAGGGCGATGAGGAGCTTCGCCATTGATGTCACGACGAGCAGCGATGATGCCAAGCCGATAATGGCGAGGGCGTCGGTAATTTGAGCTTGGAAGATCATGTTGAGGGGCAACAATAGTGTGGAGTTTGATCTGAAATCAAAATTATGAGCTCTTCGGTATCTGCTCTCACACATATAGGCAATGCTTTACTTTATCGTCTACACGTATCTTGGTAGTCAGGGTATCTTGGGAGTGATGATGGTGAGAAGAGGGCGCTTCTCTTCTGAGGAGGATCCGTTGACGACATGGTATCTTGTTCAAACGTACTACAACTGAGATGTCTAGCAACACCTTGCAATATCAGGGAAACAAGATACGATACTTTTTCGAAAGGGGGTCTAGGTACCATTTATTTTGTTGCGGTGGTATCTTTATCGCTTTGGTAGTATCCTTTGGTGGTATCTTTGGACTATCTTTAAGATAGACGGATTTCGGGAATCTTTTAAATTACCTGATAGACACAGAACACAACGAGGATACCGCATTTTGCGATAGTGAAAGTGATGAGGACTTCACAAAATTGAGCGTCGTCTATATTCATATAGGCATTGAGAGGATCGCGGGAAGCTATTTTTCGTCCGATTCCGACGACGACCCCTCCGAGATGCGATCCTCTGACTGACGGCAGAGCGAGTCCGAAGGTCCGAAGGACACGGCGCAGTCCACCGGAGGCGCAGCCCGTCGTTCATTGATTCGGAGTGACTTGAAGCAATTGCTTGAAGAGCTCAAGAGGATCACGGGAAGCTGATACTTTTCGTCACGGCTCGCTCGTCACGGCTCGCTCTTTACCGCACAGTTCGCTTTGTTGCGAGTGGGGAGGGCACCCCGTCTCAAGGCGTCGAGCGAGCTCAAGGCGTCTGGAGGCGAGGGCGAGGGCCGGCGCCGGGCAGAACACAGCCAAACATAGCATGCAGAGCTTGGCCCAAGTTTCATTCCATGCTCGGGAAGTTGCGAGCCGAGCACGATGGTTGGACTGATGAGAGTGCGAGCATAGCAAGCACTCTCTCATAATACCGCTAACAATCATCGTTCACTCTCCAATTCTCTCATGATCCCCCTTCTCACTGCCAAAGCAAAAGCCACATTGGCCGCATTGCTGTGCCTCCTATCCTGCTGCCGCCACCATCGCGTCGAGGCGAGAAACATCGTCTCGACGCCGGACGGCGTGGCCGTCGCCACGACCGACCAGGGCGGCCGGCGCCGCGCCCTCGTTACGCTCGACGCGTCCGCCGCGCAGCAGCAGGTGCACGAGTTCCCGGACCTGCCGGGGGCCGTCCGCGGGTTCGACGACGTGGCCGTCGATCCCGACTTGTCGGCGCGCGACGGTGCGGTGGTCTTCGCGATCGACGCCAACTCCGCGCTGGTGTGCTCGTTCCGTCTCTCCGTCCGTCGCGCGGCGGGACGGGCGAGGTCGAGGGACGGGAGGGTGTCGATGAGCTTGGTCGGGTGCACCGCGCAGAGGGTCAGCGTCGCTCCGTTCGTGGGCATCGCTGCCCAGGGGGGGACGCTTGTTGTGTCTGGGGGCACCGGAGGCGCTTCGATCTTTCGGTACAATATCAGAACCGGAAGATTGGACGACCGTCCCACCATCAGGAACAGAGACTTGGGTGAGGTGGGTCATCCGGGAGTCACCATGATCTCGAGGGACACAGCTGCTCTGTGCACCGACGCCGGTAGGAGCAATCGTTCGGGGAGCAGTGAGTTCGGAGTGACGATCGCGAACATCAACACGGGCACTCGTTCTGTTCGCGACGCGAGGTTCTTTCGAGTTCCAGACACCGTAGGCTTCAACTATGCAATTCAACCGGGTAAGCGATCTCTTGAGAGGATAGATAAGTGTGACGATGCTGACTTCTGCTCTATGCACAGCCAACTTCCCCTGCGATAGCTCCGTGTACAATGATGTAGCTGGTGGTGGCAATAGCTACCTCTATGTTGCCAACGGGCAGGCCACGGTTCAGGATCCGCGAGGGAATAGATCGCCAACGATCGTTCGAGCTCTACCTGCTGGCTTCGAAGCATTGACTGTTGATGTAAACCCGGGCAGGGAAGTGGTCGTCTATGGTGGTGTCATTGATAACGGGAGGAGGTCGGCGTACGTGATACTGGACATCACCGATCCGCTGGATCCGAGGTTTGTGTCCATGGAAGTAGTCAAGACGAACGGGAGGCGAGGTCAGGGACGGATCACGGGAGTCGCTTCGGCTGGACGATTCATTATGTACGTCTTTGACGATGACACGTCTTTGATCAATCGTGCTCGCATTCGGAAGTTGTCCCGGGAGGCGATTCAGTAAACATTGATTTATTAGTCATTTCCGCGACATGTCTACCATACCTTGCAACAATAGGGCCCTGCAACAATACATACCCCAACTTTACACACCAACCAAATGTTACGTTCCTTGGATCCTTCGACTCCAGCCGCTCCTCCCAACGACCGTTGAATCGCGAATCAGGCATAGAGCCCGCATAATGCTCATGTCGTTTCCGCCACGAAGCACTCCTTCAGCGAGCACACCGACCCGTTCTCTTCCCTCGCCACCTGCGAGGCCACCCACTCAGCCGAATCGTGCACCCTCTTCCCCCCGTGCTCTTCGAGCAGCGTCTCCTTATCAATCACCTCGTACACCTCCTCGATGCTGTTTACGAAGTGGAACCTCTTGCGCAGCTTGGCGGGCATCAACATCGAAATGACGCTGAACATCCCCCGGAAAGCGAAGGGGGCGTTGAGAATGTACGCCGACTCGATGCGGATGGGGAAGTGGCCGACGATCGCGGACACTAGGCACTTGGGTATGCCGATGTGCAGATTTTTGGAGGTGACTCCCGCCATGTCGTAGAAGAGACAGATGCCGTGTTCCTGCGCGTGGGTACGCTCGAGCGTCCGGTCCATCGTGTACAGTATCATGCTGTCGTGTGAGTTGCGCAATCCATATTAGTCGATGCCTCCAGACCCAAGGCATCGTCTAAATCTTCGAACTCACCGGACGACGTCCTCGACTGTGCGGCCGTCCGACATGTCGTTGTTCCTCAGCCTGCCGCATAGGACCGATGACCCCTTCTTGTTGACCATGTCCTCCGGCGAAATGATCACGTCGCTCTCGAGAACCCTCCTCAGCTCCGCGTCGCCCGACGCCATGAGCGGCCTTTCGGGGTCGTCGAACGCGAAGGGGTTCTCCGACCGCCACTTGGCGTGGGCCCTGAACCGCTCGGAGGCGCGGGCGACGGAGGGCTTCCACCGGAGAAATTTGAGGAGGTTGGCGTCGCTCACGGAGGAGGCTGCCGGGCCCAGCTCGTCCCTCAGGGCCCGCAGGGCCGGTAGGAGCTCTTCCGGCGTTGTGGAAGACATAGATATGGCACGTGTGGGGCGAACTGGCGAGCTTTATGGTGCTTCAACAGATGAGAAACCCTAACCCTGCCTGGTGCTTCAGCAGATGACCGATGAAAAGGACCCTTGCAACGTGTCTGGAACGGCTCGATAGCCGAGACTGGCGGGGATGGCGGGCCGGGACGAGTAGAGTCAACTTCCAGGTACGATATCGTAGAATCTGTCCGTCGTGTGCCACCTGCCACCTGCCAGCCAAATTTTCGGGAAGAGAAAGTGCGTGACCCGAAACCGACACCGGCGTCTTGGCCGGCAGCGGCCGGGCACGAGGACAAGGCACGGCACAGTTGGTACGGGTGGCAGACAACGTGGTGCCAGGGAATCACGGGACGGCACCCGCACTGCATCACTGCATCGCAACGTCGGCCACAGGGCCACAGGGCCACCGAAAGACGAATTAGCTTCAGTCTTGGGTGAACCCTCAAAGGTGTGGACGCCTTGAAGTTCAACGCCGCTCAACGCGAGTGCCGTGTGCGCAATTACAAGGCCAGTGGCACCAGTGGAAAAGCCTCCCGATACCCCGTCGAGGACGTGTACCAGCGCAATAAGGCCAAGGAGCGCTCGTAAAGGCTGAGCCGCGCTGAGCCGCTGAGGACTGATTCCGAATCGCCCATCTTGAGCAGGAGTTAACTGCTTCTGGAAGAGGCGTATCGTGCGTACTTGCTCACCAGCCGTAGCCGCTGCGCTGAAGGTGAATCAGGTGCATTAGCCAACCCACCAGACAAGCCGCTTTCCGTCAGCGCGGCCGGTGAAGGCGGCCTCTGCTAGTCGTCCCGGTTGCCGCGCCCGTGCCTGACGAAGATGGACGGGACCCGTGAGTGCTGCGGCATCTGCCTGGGCGAGTGGACCGACCCGGTCGAGCTTCCGTGCGGGCATACCTTCTGCGCGAACTGCCTCAGGTAAGATGGACGCTCGCACGCTCGCACGCTCGTCCTGCTGAAACGCAATCTTACCGGTGCAACTCCGTGGGCACTAAATCACGGCGCACTCGCTTTCTTCTACTCCTCATCAGCGGGTGGAAGTCGAAGTATACGTATCGTGTTGATGATCGTCGAACCAAGGAGCAACGGGTTCGACGCTGCCCCCTCTGCCGGGGAACCATACCTCCATCACGAGATCAAATATCGTTAATAAAATTGACCCAATTAGCCATGAAGAAAATGGATAAATCAGACCCTCAGTACGAAAAGTACGCTCAAGAGGTTAAGCAGTTTGAAGCCGAATACGGCGAGGACTGGGAAGGCACCGTGATCGAATACGATGACGACTGCGTCAGTCTTCCTCTTTACGTCGTCGAGGCTACGACGGGTGGAAATATCCGGACTGCACTTCAATGGCTAGGCAAAGGCAACATCAAGGAAAGGGTAAATGCAAAGTGCGAAAGAGTTGGGAACATGGGGCTACTGTTGTTAGCAGCACTGAATAAAGAATATGATATGGTGCCCTTCTTGCTGTTGAATGGCGCAGACGTGAACATCACGTATTCCGATGGTCTTTCTGTGCTGGCATCGATCTGCAATGACTGGAGGGATCTTTCGACGACCAAAACACTCTTGAGCTGGGGTGCAGAAATATTTGCTGAGGGCAGACGAGTGAGCAGCAAGGAATTGAAGCACCTGGTTGACAAAATCATCATGGAAGGCAATGCTGCAGTCGCCAACCTCATATCATCAGAGCTTGGCGGGCGAAGATGCAAGATAGTCAGTACTCCTAACATTCGCGACGACTTGGTCGGAAAAACGTGCGTGGTCGGAAGGCATATCAAGAATTCCGGTGGGTACGAGGTCACGGTGGAGTTCACAAATGAGTCGCTGCTTCTTGGCGCGGATAGCCTCGAGCGCTACGATCGAACGCCGCAGGACCCAGGATATTTCGTCGAGTGCAAGAACAACAGGCTCATCCGTCGCGACTTTGAGTCCAACGAAGAGTGTCGGGCTTTCATTGCTAGTCTCGGCACAGACGAGGGTGGATTGGCCGAGGTTGATCCGGAAGCGGAAGCCAAGGCGGAGCAGGCCGCGGCAGATTTGCTCGCGGAGCTGGGCCTGGACGACCTGGAAGATCCGGGCAGAAACGCGCCAAAGAAGGGGGCGCGATCTGCACCGCCCGCAGGCAAGAAAAAGAAGCGCGGGGGCAAGAAGAAGGGGCGAAAGTGAAAAGGACAAGCAGTAAAAGTGAGAATGAGCACACAGAAATACGGCAGTGGATCAGGTTTCAATCGTATCCAGCGTCAAAGCGATAGAAGTAAGAGCTTGATTCTTCTGAGTTTTCACTTTCACAAGCCGAGCAAAGTGAACAGTTATTAACTCAGTAGTTTCATCGTGCGACCGCGTCCTTTGAAGGGCGAGGGATGCGCGGCTAAGTCCCCAGGGCAGAGCCCCCCTTCTCTCCTCCCTTACCGGCCCAGGTTGATCTTAAATTCCTTCGGAGTGGGAAGTCCCCCCCCCCCCTGTCAGGTGGTCCCCGCCGCTGCCCCGCAGCTGGGAAGGCTCCATGGCAGCGTCCGCGGTTGGGCGGGACATTAGAGTCGTACTTACGAGTCTGGAGACCTCACAAGGGGAGGGAAATCGTGACGCCGTGGTTGTTGCGTGGACGGACCCGTAAACCGGGGGAAGCCGCCGTATTCCCCCGAGGTTCCCTGGGAGTGCGGCGTCCCACGGACGCAGGAGAGGGCAGACGGCGTCCTCTACAGCACCCAATCCCGGCCGTCCTTCTCGAGGGTCGGCCTCGTCATATCCCTCTTCCCCACGGCCCCGTCCATCTCCGCCCGGGGCCTCGCTGGAGGGACAATGTCGCTCGTCCGCGGGAGGGGAACGGCCTCTCCACTCCCCCCCCGAAGAAAGCCTTCCCTGTACTCCGTCCGCGCTCCGAAGCACAACTTTGGACGAACTCTTCTTTCATCGCCCCTCAAGTTGATTGTTGCATCTGGAATCTCATGTAGAGAACCCTGTAAGAATTAAAGTCCGGATATCGAAGAGTTCCCAGGCTTGCGCCGGGTCTCTCCTGGTCACCCTTGTCCTCCTGGTGCGTTGGACGGGTGGGACGAGAGGGATGAGGAATGCCCCTGGGTTCCGGCCCGGATGGTTAAGTCGACACTGGGAGGTTAGATGTCCGTTGTCGCCGTTGCACTCGGGACGCGCCGCGGAGCCCAGACGAGGGCGGGACGACCCAATGAAGGAGGTCTCGTTCGAACGCTCCCCTCCGCGAGAGGCCCGCCTAGAGCTCGAGCGTCCGCGGTAGGAGAGGAGGAGAGGGGCGGCCGCGGCCTTCTCGTTCGCCCCGCCGCCTCTTCTTGCCCCCCCCACGTCCGCCTGCGGCGGATGTATGGAAGCACGCCTCGCTCCGGCTGCGATGGCACCCAGGAGTCCCGGTTCCGGGGGCCGGCACGACATCGGGGAAGTGCGCACCGAGCAGTCGGAGGGGCGGCCTTGGTCGGGAGGAGGGCGCCGCCGCCACCTCCGAGGTTGCGCCAATGGTTCCTGCGCCGTCAGAACGCGATGTGGCGGTCGATGACGAGTCGACGCGGTGATGCGATCAAGGAGGGGAACAAGGAGGGGGGGGGATAGAAGAACACGGACGGCAAAGTATGCTGGTTTCCAGAGACTTACCTCGCCACCGACGCCGACAGGTCGCTCGTGACCGACGACAGGCTCTCCTCGTCGTCGTCGACTAGGCCCCTCGGCGCGAGGGGGCCCCTCCCGCCGCACGCGAGGCCACCGGGTATCGTATCCCCGACCTCCTCCTCCCGACCTTCTTCCTTGCGGCCGCCCACCTCGCGTCCTCGCCCGGACGGTCGCCCGTCGCGGCGTTGGTCCTCCGTATCGTGGCGCGGCGGTGCAGAAAGGCGTCTCCCGCCGAGAATCGGGCGCTGCTCCCGTCGTCCTCGTTTTCCTCCTTCTTATCCTCCTCCGAGTCCGAGGCAAGCTTCGACTCGCCAAAGCGGCCAGGTCTCCGCACGCCGAGGCCGGGACGTCTCGTTCGACCGATCCCCGCCGCGAGGGGCCCGCCTAGCGCTCGGGCGTCTTCCCAGGGAACGGACCATTTATTCGTTCGCCCCGCCGCCTCTTCTTGCCCCCGCCGGCCAGGCGGTGCACCTCCGCTCCGCCGTCCTCCCTCGCCCGAGGTCCTATCGGTCTGTAAAGCGGATCAGTAGACGAGCTCAGCAGACGAGGAGGACGTCCGTGGTCTCAAGAATACAAGAACACGGAAAGTTTCGAGCGGGGTTCAAGTAGTCCATTAGCTGCCTAGTAGTCCATTTTACCTGAGCCTTTACTCGCCCCTCTGTCAAATCGTGCTGCGTCGTGCTCGAGCTGCCGAACGCCGAGAACGCACGGCGGGCCTCGGTCGGGCCTTATTCTGCGACCGTTGCACCAATCCCGACCAAACCAGCGACGCCGATCCACTGCAGTAGGCCCAGGGGTGGATCGGCTGCGATATCCCGGCCGGGGATGAGCCACAGGAGCGTCATCTTCATGCTCAACCCTATTGTAAGGTGAGCCTTACAATAGCTCGCTATTGTAGGTAAGGTGAGCCTTAGGTACTGCAATTTACAATTTACAATAGCGAGTGGTGAAACTGGAGGGCTAAAATCTAGAGGTTGGAACTTTTCTGGGAGGAAATTTCCTACGTGTAAATTTGGCCAAAT
>JAAMXK010003332.1:2963-14265 GCA_019693575.1 Thalassiosira oceanica | reverse complement strand
AAAAGACACGCTCAACAAATGCACTTGCTTGAAACCTGGACAACTGCAAGGATTGTTACTGCCTTCTCCTAGGAGAGACGGCATGAGCTAGACCTGACGATAAGTACCTATCTACTACCCTCTTAGGGATTTTGTATCGGCGGACGGTCGCTGCTAGCTTCCGGCGAGATGGTAGGCGACTACCTATTTTACTCAGCTAACTAGCTTCTACTAGACTAGGAGAGGTCGAAATGTCGGTAGCCGGCTACCCAGGGGTTGATTCCGGCGGCCTCTAATGGTAGGTGGGTCTCAGTTAGTAAATTTTGTTAGATGCCGTCCCTCCTCTTCTTCTCATCTCAAATGCTGGGAGAGAGTCTGGTTTCTTCTCGTTCAAGATCATTCGCCACCCGCCGCCGCCACAAGTCCCAGACTCTACGAGACCGTTCCCCCATGTCATCCTTCCAATTTGCGTTCTCAATCTACACGGAGGTGTGTCTTCCTTTGCCACGCCTGTTGTCTTGACACCACGATGCCCCTCAAGCGTGTTGGGGCGCTTCGCGCCTTCCACGTGATGCGTTATACCTACCTTGCATCTCAACCGGATATTTCGTGGAATATAAAATGGTACTTGATCAGCGGGAGGATTCGGTAGATCTTCTCGGGCGTGAAGGACGGGACAGTCGGAGATACAAAAGATCATAAAGGCCTCGCGGGTCTATTGTCTGGTCAACCCCGTGAAGGACAGTCGGGTGGCGCTAGGCGCTAGGCTATGTTCTCGCAGTTCTTCCCCAGTGGTGACCGATAACTATACGCAATGCAGTTCTTTGTCAAGGCAGTTGGGACGGCATCGCTGGGCGGCCTTCTCTATGGTTATGACATGGGAGGTAAGTCTCCTCGATTATCGTGTGTGCAAACTCTTCTGCGCTGACACGCATAATCGAAAACATGAAGTCATAGCAGGAGCTCTGCCACCACTTTCGCGTTACTTTGGTCTGAATGCAAGCCAGGCTGAGTGGGTAGTCTCTCTGTTATACTTTGGGGGTGGTGCAGGCGCTCTGGCCGGTGGCTTTTTGTGCGATTGGAAGGGAAGAAAGACAACAATTCTACTTTGCGACGTCATGTTTCTCCTCGGAGCAATTTGTCTAGCTTCTGCAAGACACATAGCCGCGGTTTTTGCCGGTCGGTTTGTGGTCGGGTTTGCGGTGGCTGTTTCTGGCATTGCCGACGTGGCATACCTGCATGAAATTTCTAGCGTATGGGACAAAGATGAAATACAAAGCCACGGCGCTTCCAGCTCAACAATGCAGTCATCTACCAACCTGTCAAATGAAGTGATATTAGCGCAGGTCGAAGAAGGAGAAGAAGAAGAGTCGCATTCAGGAGGCGGAAGTAGAGGAAGTGTTGTATCAGTGAATGAAGGTTGGTGGCTGACTGGCTGGCTGGGGAAAAGAAAAATGCACCGTTGACACAATCAGCTCACTCTTATCCTCTTCAACATCCATGGATCCTTTTTTGAAGCGGCCATATCACTAGGGTTCCTTCTTGCCTACGGGGTCGCATTTGCGTTTGACGACGCAGATCAATCATCAGACGAAGCATGGCGTTTACTGTTTGGGGTCGGAGGAGTGATCGCGATCCTGCAATTTGGGGGAATGATTTTTATGCCTGAGAGCCGTGAGTAAAGGGGGAAATTGCAAGTGGCCGCTCACGAGCACTCACAACGAAATGAAACTCAGCCATTTGGCTAGAAGAAAACGGGAGAATGTATGAGGCCGAAATCGCAAAAGATAGAATTCGTGGCAAACGAAGATCGCAAAGAAGATCGGCAGCCGAAACGAGCACAACTCACGCCCAATCCCAGCAGGAGGATTCTCAAGCAGTCGATCCTATCGAGCAACATTCATCGCCAAGTACTCGTGCAAAAGACTACTGTCTGCGCCTTTTCTTGAAGACGAGATCACTTCCGTCGTGGCTGGGAAAGATGTGTAGAAGTTTGAGACAGGACTTCATTGCGCCTTACAAGAAGCAGTGTCTCGTCAGTTTTTGGTTGGCTACTTTTCAGCAGTTCTGCGGCCACCCTAGTGTTCTGGTAGGTTTGCAACTGGTGACTAGCTGTTTCTGGCTGAAAACTCACTGGAAACGGCAGAACTATTCGGAAGAGCTCTTCAGGCTTTTGGATGGTGGCGTGGGATCAACGACCGAGCTGGTGGTGGGCATCGGTAGGTGACGTTGAAAGTTGATTGGCCGCTTGGTGGGTTGACGATTGGTCTCTAAACCGGAATTTTGTCCCAAAATCCAGGAGTCCTCAAGTTCGTCGCCACTTGCATCGTAATATTCTTCATTGAAAAGACGGGGCGTAAAGTGTGGCTATTAAGCGGAACCACGTGCATCCTTATCAGCCTATCTTTGCTATGCATTGCCTTCGCGGGACGCCCAGACAAACACATCGGGGGAGATACCGAGAAACACTCGACGCTGCTGCAAAGTGAATTTGGCATTGCAGGTAAGCAGAAATAGTTTCGTTGTGTGTCACTTGACTTTGGCTCATTCTCCACACCAGGTATCTACGGAGTAGCGATTGGGTGCGTGCGAGATTGTTTCGTTCCTGCAACTCGTTTCAACCCACAGAACTCTGACTCATTTTGTGACGTCTACGTTTCAGCTACGCATGCAGCTTCGGTCCCTTGACTTGGTTGATTACCAGCGAGGTGTTCTGCCCATCATTAAGAGGGAGAGCTCTTGGCTTTGCAACAGTAGTAACTTACCTCGCTGCTGGTTTAGTCAGCCGAACCTTCCTTTCGTTGAAGGAATCGATTGGTCTGTCGGCGACTCTTTCGCTGTACTGGGTGGCGACTTTTTTGTCCCTCTGCTTTTCCCGGTTTGGAATTCCAGAGACAGTCGAAAAGAGCCCCGACGAAATTGAAACTCGGGTAAGGCCTGCAGTTTGTGACTTGGTACGAGCACGCCTTGTCCCCCTCACATTAAACTCAGATGTGTAAGATGTGGCTGTACGGTGGAAGGCGGAGACAAAAACTTTGCAATGCAGACGTTGATTACGGTTCGCAAGATGAAAGCATACCCTCGTCATCTGAAGCGAAGCAGGTTCAAGCTTTATCGTCACCCGAATGTGGATTGCCAGTGAGGAGAGCCAGCTCTATTAAAGCGAGAGAAATAACTTGATATTGTTGCTCTAGCGGTGATATGAATCCCCTCCACACTCCTTTTTTACCCAAGAGTCGTTATGGACTGCTTGTGGGCATTATAATATTATCTAGCGAATCCGGTAGAGACTCATGTACAACCCCTCTGCTACTTGAGAGTAAACAACTCTTATGGAGAGCATAATATAACGACTCCTGTAAAGGATCATTAATGTGTTAATACTCATTCCTTCTCGAAACTCTGGCATTGCCGTTTGGGTCTATCCCGACTTGAATTCCAAGATTCCTAAGCTCCGGCGTGTCCACTGCCCGATCTTCGTTCGCCTTGAGTTTGTGGATAAGCTCAGCACTGGCATCATTGCCCTCTACAGCATTCCGAATGGCAACAATGGTCCATTCGCGCAGGGTAAAGCAAGCAGGCGACAGAGATGTCATCGAGAGCAGTACATGCAAGCCTGTTCGTTGTGTTTGGTCGTCTCGCTTTGATTCGAGTGAGGGATCATCCCTTGAATTTTGTACCGGAACAGGAGCGATTCGAAGCAAATCCTGGTTGTGCCTACATTGGTACACAAGATTGCCGATCAATCTCACGTTCACAACTGCAGTCTGCTGGTCCTGTGCATCTAATTTCAGTTCCCGAGCAGTTCGGTAAGAATTCCGATCCAATATTCTGGCCAACTCTCGACAGCTGTTTGATATTATGAAGGTCTCTCTCCCAAGTACTAGTCGGACGTCTGCAAGAAAGCCATCGTCAGTTTTGGAATGTCTGCCAATCGACTGCGCAAGAATGTCCAAGATATCCTGCACGATTCGAATCGTGCAATTAAGCTCGCCATTATACGCCTCGTTTAATTCATTCTCGGCTTTTGATCTCAACTCGTTGATCCGAGTGCGAAAATTTTCAGCTTCGTTGGCAAGAGACAACATTAAAGGCACGGCACTTCGAGATTCTCGTCCTCTTGGGTTGCCGCCATTGGCATTGTTATCGGCCCTCCCCCAAAGTGGATGTGGTCGTGGTGCTGTCGTGGCGCCAACTGCCTTGGCCGCGATGCTGAGGCGCCGTCTTCCAAAGCCTCCTCGTTCTCCGGACGATGTCAATGTGGAGGAGTGGTAGTCCTCGACTGCTTGTCTTATACATGCAACAAGGGTCACCTGCTCGGGCGTTACCGATGTAGAACATCCCACTGAATTCAACATATGGGGTAGCAAGCCTCGGGATGCGAGCCGTTCAAGAACCAAGCTGAGCCACTCAGTGGCGGAGTCGGTCATGTCGTCCACGCTCGATGCTGCAGCTGGCGCGAATTTCGGTCTGGAACTCTTCAACTCTTCAGCTTGAGCCAGAACACCTCTTGTCGGCAGCATACTCCTCAAAAGACCACTCATGAGTATTTTATCTGATGCCACTTCAAACCCTGCGTCGACGATGTTTCCGGCACCTAACTCTTGCCTGCTATCCCCGCAACTCCCACTGCTTGTCTTAGAAAAAAGACTGTCATGTCTGGCGTTTGCTCTCCGTTCTTTGGCGTCTTCACGCCGCTTCATTTCTGAATCAAGATGGATCAAAGATTCTTGCTGTTCCAGACTCGTTAATAAGTTGTGAAGAGCTGCCACGACGGCAGCAAGCACCTCTCTATCATGACCGTCCTCCCCGGAGGTGACCTTGGAGCTCGTCACGACGAGATCGGACCAGCAGATCTTGGTGTCAATAGACGCATCACTCACAATCGACGCAACCAGACGTTGCTCGATCTGGTCTTCTGGGGGCGACAATGGCACGTCTTCCAACACAATGTTTGCTGCTGAGGGGTTGTCGGTGACTAGATTGCTAAGCAACCGAGCAGCAAGTTTGCGAACAGAATGCTTTCCGTTCTCGAGATGCGACGGCGATGACGGATCTCGCTCTTCATACCCATATATGATGGCAATTAGTGGTAGGTGCAACCGGTAGCGGCGAGCACTTGAGTCATCGGCGGATCTTATTTGCGAAGCTCCCCTGACGGCTGCATCCTGCATCTCCTGCCTATAGAGTCTTGCTAGGCGATAAATTTCCATATTATCCGTGTCATGCTCAGCATCGGAATTGTTTGCTTCGGAAGGTGGCGCGAAGCAACTCAATGCAAACTTCAAGGCTCGCTTGGTTTCAATAGCACCGTCACCAGATTTCTTGCGTGGACTTGCACCGCCGTAATTCCTCCTGGCATGGGCTGCTAGACGAGTGGTCAATGCACTTAAATGTGTAACAAACATATTCTTCACGACCAAATTTGCAGAATCTGGATCCTTGAATGCGCTTCGGGCATGTTTGCATGATTTTGTGAGAGACGACCAGTCGACCGACGAGACGATAACGTTGCTATCTCGGTTGGCAGCGACGACGGTTGAAGAATACATTAGCGTCTCTCCTTCACCGTTGAAGTCGTCGTCTTCGCAGACTAAACTACCCAAGCTCCGCTCTGGTGCTAGCAACTCACGTTGCTCTCGGAATGGCAAGTCCGCTATTTGCTTCCCCCCTACAATGCCTCCCTCTCGTTTTGATCCAGCGATAGCGTTGTCACTACCGCCGCTACCGACGCGGCTATGGATCGACGAAATGATACTCTCGAGTGTCCCGTCGAGCTTCGTGCTTGCCACGAGCGAATCGTAATCCATTTTGGGGTCTGAGTTCTTGCTCTGCAAGCTCTTCATCAGCAAACTCGAGGTCACAGAACGCGACGTAGTATGTGAGTTTTGAGAGGACGTTAGCTTCTTCGCCGGATCCGGCACAACCTCCCCCCCTTCGTGAGCGTGCGGATTAAGAGAATCCAACTCTTCGTATAATTCATCTTCGACGTGAAAGACTACCGATGACGATATAGCCGAGTCGTCATGGACGTGTTTGCTGCCCACATCTTCTTCTTCCCGGCGGCGTCCCGGGCGTCCTACTCTGCGAGGCAAGTCGAGTTTTGCCGGAACAAAACTATCTTCAAGGGTGTCGTTAGGCATTCTTCAGCAACTCGTGAGCTGATTCGGCGGTCAGTGCAGTGGAGTTGCCCTGCATCGCCGCCCCGGAAATATGGAATCGGAAGGACACCGCAAGTGCCCTCCTATTACCCGGAGACTATTAGAGGAGGGTATGCCGGCGGAATATGCAGCAGCGGTAGCGGTATGGCCATAGCATAGTCACCTCATACAAAATACAAGCGACGATTCAGTCGATTATGTGCCAAGGACATCATATTATGTGCGTTCGTTTTTTGAGCGGCCCGTAACCGTTGTCAGTCGAGTCATGCTATGCATGTCGAACGTGTGGAAAACGTGCGAATGTTCCCTGAATTAGGACGCAGCAGCTCGTATATATCGGGCTAATCATAAATTAGAGACACATTTCCGGCCGGGGTTCCTGGTGGTGGCTCAGTCCACCCCTGGTCAGTGGTGCGCTGCAAGGGCGTCAGGCGCCGCTCCCGGCTCCGCCTCTGGCGGCCTCAGACCTCAAAGGCCGCGTCTGACGTTCTTGGCAGAGTGAGCTGAAGCCCAAGTTGGTGTGATCGTTCCGGCCGATCCGTGATGTAGCCGGGCCTTTCTTTTTCTAAGTGAGCGCGAGACCATACGAACAAAACACGCCTCGCCGAGGCCGCTTCCGGCCCCGATGGCGATGATAACGGGCCCGGATCGGAGCCGCCGCCACATGATTGCTTCTGTTATGTCTAGACGTTCATGCCGAGCCGCCGGCGGACTCCGGCGGCCGTCGGAAAGCCGAGCTTTCCTCGCTTCAAGGTCTACTATCTACCTCGACGACGCGTGCGGTTCGAGCCGAGACCGTTGGACTTGCGACATCAATTACTCCATGGCGCGACGGCGTACTGGAGATCCGACGGCATCTACACAAACCGCCGGAATCCGAGGATTGGGGCCGTACACCTTGCGTCGGCGTAGATGACTCCTTCGGCATCCTTATGCCGTTGAAAGCTCGCTTAGCTACAATATGATAGAGCAAACAACTCGAGCCGAGGCCGCTTCCGGCCCCGATGGCGATGATAACGGGCCCGGATCGGAGCCGCCGCCACATGATCGCTTCCGTTATGTCTAGACGTTCATGCCGAGCCGCCGACGGTCTCCAGCGGCCGTCGGAAAGCCGAGCTTTACCTACTGTCCTGTCGACTACTTATCTACCTCCACCCCTTTTGAACTGGGGTGCCCTCCCTACTCGCAACAAGCGAACGGCATGCTACCAGACCCTCGCCTGCTTGTAGGTAGGGCCCCCAGACCCCAGTTCAAAAGGGGTGATCCTTCTTTACTTGTTCACATCCACATAAATTCTGCCCTAGCCCTAGTTGGTATTCTTAACCCTCTCCTCCCTGACTTATCCTCAGCCTTTCCAGACTTCCCCTGATCATCCTTGGTTTCGGTCTTTCCCGGTTTTTCCCAACCTGGTCCTCGTCCTCCTCCTCTTTATGATTTTCAGCAACCGATCCCACCTTCAAACCCGTGTCTTCTTTAAAGGCCTCAACGGCCAGCTTCTCTGCATAATCCCTGTCGAAGGAACTCCCAAAGTACTCTGGAAGCAAGGCAAAGTCCATTGTCCCGTCCAAAAGCTCCCTTCCCGTGGCCCCGGGTGACCTTCGAAAACAAGTCGCAGACAATTTTCACCTTCTCAATGACATCCTCGTCCGAATCAACCGAAAAGACCAAACACTTGCTTCTGAGCAAATGTCCTGTCGTTGGCTGTCCTGAAAGTCTTAACTTCCCCAGAAACAGCACACACCTCAGTGCAAAACTTCTGAGACACATATCTGCTCCTCGCAAAAGGATTGATCATTGTCGATTGCCGCTGTGAGACTCCAGTGAAAGCTTCACCGTTTGTTGTCTCTTTGAGACAGCCACCACCATAAGCATAGTAGATAGAGAATATTTATCTATGTATGACCATAAGAGTACGCCCATGCATATTGGCATGAGAATCCTAGACCTCTGTGGGCTATTTTGCGAACCAGATCGATCAGTTTGTAATCGTGCTTCCCATGCATCTTTGGTCTCTGTCTGGCGAAGAAGATCTTGACAAAAATTCTTTTGCAGGCGTACCTGTCCGTTCACCACCACCTTTTTCTGCCAGACGCCGCATTTTTGTCTTGGACTCTTGGACTGGCTGCATTGATAGACCGTCTCAGAGAGTTGCACGCCATTTAGATGCCTGTTGTGATGTTTCTTCGGGGCCAATGTAAAATTAACCCACACTCTTTGACACTCTTTTTTGAGTCTCCTGTCTTTGGTGTCAAGAAGCGAAGGCCCCCATCATCAGGGGGTTTCTTTCTCGAGCTCCACATGTCTAAGCAAATGAATGTGAGATTGGAAGGAACGGAACCTGAAATCCTGAGCCAAAAGCTAGCTAGCTTGAACATCCTTGCTTGGCAGTCCTGAGCCGGAAGCTGCTGCTAGCTTGAACGTCCTTTGCAAATAAAAGGGGAGTGTTTTGTTGGGAGGGCCGCTCTTTTGGGGAGCAAAACAGGGACAAACAGACAAACGGACAAAGAGCAAGGGTGTACGAAAAAAATGCACAGGGGGTACAAAGCTGAGTAAGTTCGTCCAGTCTTGCTTTAGTCTTGGGATTCTTCTATAGGGCCGAAGCTTGTACTTTTGAGCTAAATGTACCACCAATCATGCAAATGACTGCGGAGAGTATACGGCTTTGTATCAAGCGCAAAGACAACCCCACGAACTCCCGGCTTTTGGTGAGTCTTTTGCAAGTTCTTCGCTTGTTTCCTCAACAATTTATGATTTCTCACAATGACTATGACCTCCAAAAGTATCTGCATCACAAGGGTTTTAATACGATAGATTGTCTGCAAGAGTACACCAAACTTGAAGGTAATAACAATGACTCTCACCATCTTGGTAGTATCACTGATCGCCCAGAGGAACTTGCTCACCTGCCTCGACATCCTACTTTTGGACAGTCCTCTTCCTTGAGTCCAATGCACTACACAAGATTGAAAACTTGGAGGCTCAGCATCTTTTACATACGTTGCACCTGCAAAATAACAAGATTGGTATGTGTAGTGTAATTGTTTTGGGACGATGTGAAGGGTTCTGGGTTTCTTCCTTTTTTGTTGTTGCTCACCTCTCAGACGTTTTCTTAAAGAACGGATCGAGAACCTAGAGCAATGCTCAAACTTGAAGTATCTTGATCTTACAGGAAATCAGATCAGGTGCATTGAGAATTTGTCAGGACTGCCAAGGCTTGAGACATTGATCGTGTCAAAGGTATGAATGTATCTATCTGATGATTCAATATATGATGCCATACTTCTTAATTCTAAGGATCCAAAGAATTTATTGTCGAAAGCATCAGACCTACGTGATATTGCCAATCTAAAGTTACGCGAGCTGGACCTTTCGTCAAATAAAGTAAGCGCAAGTTTGCCATACTTATGTGACATATTCACTCAGATTGATCTGCCGCCATCATAACACAAACATCCATTCCAGTTGAACTGTCCCCTAGCAGATGTTCTTAACATTCTGCCGTGCAAACTCAGGGTACTTAGCATGAGGGGCAACGCCCTCTGTGCATCCGGACACTATCGCAAGCTTGTAGTCAGCAAGAACCACGCTCTATTGAGCCTCGATAAACGAGACATCTGCTCGGAAGAAAGGCAATGTTGCGCGGCTTGGGGTTGCGCCGTCGATGGCGGGGGATCATTCGATGATGCTGACGCCGCGGGGCGACGTGCGCTGCAAGAGATCAAGACAAAACGGATGAAGACAAACGCCAAAAAACGGAGCGAGATTTTTAGCGACTCGTCTTCCCGTCATTGGTCAGGATCACGTGTCATGGGTATAATCAAAGGATCTATTGGATGTTCACGCGAGGTAGAACAATTGAGAAAAGTTGTGGAAGACCAAAGGCTAGAAATCTATCGTCTCAAAGACCAAATGACCAAATCTGAGCCAACGACTGGGCCTATCGGAGAAGGAGAAAACTGGGACAGGTCATGCGACACGGACTCGGCTGATTCGGAGCAGGACTGTGGGTACTCGTTGGAAGATAATCAGAGGATGGCAGAAAGGGCCAACGCGAAACTCGTGGCGCGGTTGGAGCGAGATGATGCACTTCGAAGGTTAGAAGGGCGATCAACCCAGTCAAAGACAAGACAGGAGGGCGGCAAAAGTTCCGATCTCAGCCGTGCTGTTTGTTGCTCGAAATCAGCAGGCCTCGAGAACATCGATACCTTTAGCCTCAAGCCCCCCCTTCCTCCAAAAGTCTGATGATACCCACTCTATTGTATTGTTGATAATTTATTTTTGTTGATAATTTTTATATGTTGGGTTAAGCCTGAGTAGGCTTGTATTTCGCTTCATCCAATTACTCGTCTTTTTTCTTACCCCAGTTGCCAAAGGTGGAGCCATACAGTCCCATCACACAGAGGGCCCCCCCCACAATGTTGCCAAGCGTGACTGGCAACAGGTTCTTGAGCAAAAAGTCGGACACCGACACATCCGCTCCTCTCAGCATACCTAGCGGTATGATGAACATATTTGCCACCGAGTGGTCAAAACCCATAGCGACAAAAGCAGAGATCGGGAACCAGACAGCGACCATCTGATGTTATTGAGAGGTAAGAACTGAGCTCAATGTTTCTGGTGATACTAGAAGTGAATAAGGGGATGCATTACCTTTCCGATCAGTGAGGCGCACCCCGAGGCCATGTAGACTGCCATACAAACCAGCCAGTTGCAGAGAATTCCCCGCACGAAAGCTGGGAGTCAAATCGTGACTCCGTGAGAGGTATGTAGCACAATCGAATCAAATTGGGGCTCTTGACACACTTACCAGTTGAAAAAGGTAGGCCGCACTTGGCCGTGGCAATCGCAACCGATGCAGGTGCGTTGCCAAGAGTACCGCTCTTGAAGGCGAGGTAGGCCAGTAGGAGCGACCCCACGAAGTTTCCGGCGTAACTAGCAACCCAGTTCTTGACAAGGTTTGCCTTCGAGGTCTTGCCCTCCATGACCGATGCGGTGACCAACGCAGTATTGCCCGTGAACAGCTCTCCACCCGTGACAAGTGTCATGATAAGACCAAAAGGAAGGCCGAATGCACCGAAGATGATCTAATAAGACACTCCCGGTAAGAAAAAATTGCAGAACTCGCGAGAAAAGCGCAACGACTTGCCTTCTGCAATCCAGGA
>JAAMXK010003323.1:0-10013 GCA_019693575.1 Thalassiosira oceanica | reverse complement strand
CAGATGCTCTAGCTTCGATCTAGCAAAATGGGCAATGATCCCAATTTGTGGCTAGAGAATAATTAATTTTCAACCGTTAGGTTCAAACCTCCCACCCAGCTATAGTAAGTGGATGTTAGCAAGTTAACTCAAAGACGGGGGTGACCGAATACAACGTTGTATTCTATTTGTAACTTTTGTTTCTACTTCCAGGTATCGTAGGTCTGCTCCAAGCAAACTCAGTATGTCCAGCTGCTCGTTTCTCGGACATCCTCGGACTCATCGTCATAGGAAATATGTTGCCTCTCGCGAAAAATAGGAACAGCCTCAGTGACCTTGAGGTTGGACTTGCTGTCCAATGTCACCTCGAATCCACTCTGAAGGCACTCATCACTATTGTCGTTGTCGATGCCGCAATCCAGCATACGCCTGGCGCCCCTCTCGACGCGAACGAGGGCGTCTTCGGCTTCAGCGCCGGTCTCAGCGGCGTTGTGAAACCAGGTCGGTATCTTTTCTTCCTCAACGCCGAGTCGTATGCAAACATCACGCGCAAAGGTGCAACAGTTCTTTCTCAGTAGATCATAGTCAGTGCCTAAGTACTCGCGCGCCATCGAGTGGACAACGGCGTGTCCGTCTGCAAACGATTCGACCTCTCGAAAGCTGTACAGAACCTTCGGTTCCTTCGAGACTTGCCCACCACCCCCTTCTTCCTTGCTGTCGCCGTCGTCAATCGAGCCTCCGAACGCATCAGAGATCGTTCTATCCAGAGTCTTTTTCTCTTTTGGTATTCGAATCCAAGTTCGTTTTGCGGTGTGTACTTTGCCAAAGTCGAGTGTTTGTCTGTATTCGTACCCTGGACTTTCCCTCGGCACACAGGTGAAGATACCTTTGAAATCTAAACGTGAGACGCAGTTCATTGGAACACGATCTGGCAACGCACCTGACATGCCAATTATGTTGTTGGCCCCGAAAGCGTACTCGACACCATTTACCTACAACAAATACAGACAGTAAGAGCCTGTCGGCGGCACCGGATACAGTATTACACGGTCTCACCTCTACACCGATATGGTAAGCACCAGTACCAAGCGCATGGCACGCGTCATTGACACTTCTGAAACACCTCCCTACTGGAAAGTGGCAGTTGAAGTATGGCATCTCCACTAGCGCGTCTTTGGTTAATAAATCATACACGTGAAGCTTGACTTCGTTGTATCGCCTAGCTCCGCCAGTGCCGGCATGGGTGGTCGCGGTGGAGACTTCGCCCCGTAGACGGTTGTAACGAGCCTGCCGGGCCAGTCGAAGCAGCATGGCATCGTCATATACAATTCCTTCGGCTTGTAAAATGCCAATGCCGTGCATGTGGGGGACTGGTCTTTTGTGAACAAGCCTTGTTCTGGAAATCCGCGAAGACAACGACGAATATCCAACTCCGACCTCAGAAACACTCTTGCGGTAAGGTACACGCTTCTCAGAATCCAGGTTCGTCGCGGAGGGCCCGTCGTCCTCACCGTCCGAGAATGTCACAACATCAGGAAACTCCTTGTCATCCGATCCATATTTTGACAATATGTCCGAGTAGGAACCTGCCTTGCCCGACGAGTTCTTCCGCGACTGCCTGCGATGCATCCTTGCCTGCAAAGTCGACCTTTCCCGAATCGATGTAGATGGGCTGTCTGCTCTCTTTTCAGTAGAGTCCTTCGATAGCTTTTCATTTCGTTTGGCCAGACGCTGCTTCAACCGTTCGCCCAGCCTTTTCTTGTTGCTTTCATGACCAGTAAAACTCTGGGGACTTCTTGCGTCGAGCTCTTCAACCTCGTTCAACGGCGCCTCGTCCTCATCCTCATCGGAGACACCAATTTGCACTGCGGTGCCGTTCGCCCTGGTTGCGTGGTCGTTTCCAGCCTCGTTGCCGCGGTTCAGGGCTGTCGCTACTGACTCGTTTAGGTTTGAACACTCGGTCGCCTGGTTCGTCACAATCCCAAAAGCAAGTTTCATGGCTACGTCCTCCTTCCTCCGGTCCCCGTTGATTAATGGCGCTGTAGACGTGCACATGCTACTACCTATGCTCATGGCCGCGACCGATTTGTCATCACCGACGTCATTTTTGTGCGACCCGCCCGCTGCTGCCTGGGCGGATGTGGAAACGTCTCCCACCACTGGTTTTGCTTGGTCTTGACGATTGGACCCGCAGTTGTTTAGCTCTGACGACTGTGCAACATTGGCCTTCGCAGATCCAACAGCCTGGCCCTCTCCGTCGAGGTGCTTATCTTCAACTATGAGAGTGTCCAAACCCGCCAGGGAGCCTTCGCCTTCCCCGACGTTGTCTGTCGGTTCATCGCCATCGCGATGGGTTGCCCTTTTCGCGCAGTCATCTTTTGATGCGGCGGCCTCCATCATCGTTGTTGGAAGTGCTCGCCGTCGACCAGATCGATTCTGAGTACTCCGTTGCCACAATTAAGCCTGCATGCACAAGCACCCCAAACAAACACAAGCGCCCTTAATAACCTTGTGCTTGTCGTCCCTCTCTACCTGGCGGCGGCCGCGCCGGTTACCAACGCGGCGTAGGTAAGCCTTGAGACTGGAGACAAGGAATAGACCACCGTAGACCGGCGACATGTTGTAGAGCACAAGCCCTGCGATGCCAATGCGAATACCAACTGCTGAAACCTTGTGTTGTGGTTTTGGTGTTGTTGTTGTGGCCTGTTCGGAGCAGCGCCAAGCTCAATTGGTCCATTACGTCGTCCCGGCCGCGAGCTTCGCACGTTTTGCAACTCTTTGTAGCGACACGGCGACACGTGACCGTGATTTATGCGATCCGCGGCGGGGGCGAACGAGGGCTTGTTGTTTTGAACCCGCCGCCCCGCCAATAAAGCGGCAATCCGTCCCGAGATCGAGGGCGGCAGCGCTATGCGGCGCGGCGGGCATCATCGATTCAGACTCAGAATCAGAAATCCCGCCCAGATGACTGCAGTCATGCAATCGCATCATCGATCCAGACCATCAGAAATCCCAGACGGCCCATCATATTATCATGCAGTCCGATATGCTCTGGACATACTCTACAGTTCAGGTGCAGGCCGAGCAGGTTTATGTCCAAGCGAGGTAGGTTGGCGCACGTTTATGGAATTCCATTGACCACGAGTTGATGGGATGGGAGAGCCGGACGTTGGTCAATGAAGAAAAATGAGCAGCACGCGCCGCCCCGCATCCGCAGCAACGCCTCGGCACCGCCCTCGCGTGTTCGCTCGGGCGCGAAACTTGGGTCCTTGGATCTGTTTCCGCTCGAGGTCTGGACGGTATTAACCCTAACTTGGTCTTAACAATGGGTCCTTCGAACCCTCCTCCCGGCGAGGAGTGAGTTTGGGACTCGAACTTTCCCCGTGGGAGCCTCGTCTCCGACGGGAAGGCCGGTCCAATTTCTGTTGATCTGCCTTGGTGGACGACGGGGAGGGGATCGGCAGCTTCTCCACCTGGCGGCGAGGCTTGATGCTGATGGGGTGGCGGGCACTTCAGCGTCCCAAAGCGCAGGCGTTCCGGTTGCAACTTGGGAATTCGATGCAATTATTAAGATTCGACGGGCTACGGTATAACTTTGAAGTGATCGACCCCGACCGAGATAGCGGACCTTGGTCTGTTAGTCCTTCGACCGTGAGGCAGTCATCTTGAGAGCTACGCGCTCGATTGGTTGTACCTAGCTCGGTTGCTGCAAGCGGACGGTCTGCGTGCGAGTGCATTCGGGTTCCTGTTCGAACGTGTTGCATTTACAACTGAGACTGAAACGACGGGCTCAAATTTGAAGAGCATTATCTTTCTTGTCTGGTGATCTGACTTGACCTGCATTTACAGCGTTTTGACATGAACAACTATGTCCGTATCGGTCGGGGGCTCGAAGGGCCACATTGCAGAAGATGTAAATGACCCGGTTTTCGTTGCACTTTACCACAAGTACAGATGGAGGATGATTCCGAACTGCACGGGGCGTTACACATGCAAGGATCATTCCAAAGTTTGTCATTTGTCTCCAAAGGAATTGGTGGAAACAGTAGGGGTCAAGAGTTCCAGACAATACTCAGTAGTTCTCGACAAAGAGAGGAACAAGGATGAATTCGTCGCCATTCCCTTCGACAATGAACGCGAGGTTGGACTAATATCCTACATCAAGGATGGTAGTGATGTACAGCGAAGATACGTTCATACTTTAAACGCACCTAGTGGGTTCCAGAGGAAGCTCGATGCGATGGGTGTCAGCTTGTCTGACAAGATGTTGACGATCATCTAATAACGGCAGGGATGAATGGAGGTCACACTAGTGCTCAGATTCAGTGAAAAGAGGACCCAGTCTTCGGTATGCCGTCGTTCACGCTTTGCGAAGATGCAGAGAAAGTGCATTTTGTTGCCGAACAAAGTAGTCGGTGCTTACAATAATACAGTGGACCAATGGAACGATTACTAAACTTATTAGGCCTGCATCATTGCTCAGTCACGCCTGCAATCGTTTCGCCACAGTCTCTTCACTGTCCGATGAAGACAGCCTTCTTGCAACATTCAGACAACCGCGACCATTCTCGCCTCCCTCGACGGCAACATCGAATTGCCATTTCAAATCTCGCATATCTTCGAGACTCGATTGCTGGAATGTTGTCAAAGGGAAGGACACCAACACATGCACGCCCCAATTGGAGCTGGTCAATACCTCATCGACTCCGTTCATCAACGAATCGACCTCGAATCCTTCATTGCACAGCAGGGCGTCAAGCAAACCCTTGTCTATAATTACGTCGAACCGCCTGGCTTCGTCAAAGTGCTGAGCGATGGTTTTTCGAAGTTTCGTCGCACAGCCCACAACGAAATTCATGTTGGGATAGGTCCCGTACATTGAGCGGACCATGTCGATGCAGATCTTGCTGTAATCTAGGCACGTAATCTCGACCGGCGTGCCAAATGCACCGTGAAGCACTCGCGGCAGCGCCGAGTTGCCGCACCCCACCAGCAAGATCGACGGGAGATCCGTCGAATTGCGACGGTTGCTAGCTGCTTGCGCAATGCTTGGCTTGATTACTGTCGCCAGGACCTCGTTGCTGATATGCCCATGCCATTCAAATTCCAACGAGTCGACCGAATCAGCCTTTCCTTTTCTGTAGAAGTCGTCCCACCCCGCCCTTGCAGAAAAATCGAACGGCTCCTGTGCCCATCTGTCATTTCTAGATGTGGCTCGCAACTCAATGTTATTATTTGTGCTTGTACACTCGGTGACGAAAGCCAGAGCTGTTGGTATTGCAACGATGGCGACGAAAAGACGCCGTCTACTGGTTGATGCGGCCCCTGATTGTTTCATTTGAGGCCCCGCCAGATCGCTTCAAAGGAAGCCGCAATCTCTCTGCCCTTTGCCCTCCCTCGTCACCATCCTTTGCATCTCGCCTACTCCATCGTGGCCATCGTGTCGCATCGCATGTCGCATGCTCGAGTCCGCGTCTCCTATGGCATACAATCTATCGTTTACCTAGCTTGGGCGCCTCCAAAAAGTGCCGCTCGCAGCGACATTTTAAGATAAAGTACGTACGAGTCAAAAACCAGTTTTTTGACAACAGGCGTGTTTTTTGACAACTGAGTTCGCACCGCGTTCTCGTCGCGCCGCGGGAGCTTTCGAGCGCGGCAAGCGGGGGAATGATTCTCTATGGTCTTGGCCGCATTTTGAATCATACAGCTTGGCGAACGGTCCCGAATTGATCGAGGGCGGCGCGGCGAGATCTGGATGCTCGAAAAGCAAGCTTTTGAATTTACGGAATTTATTTACGGGTTTCGTTTACTAGTAGAAACGCCTAGTAAAAAATGTATCTAACCTCTACTGTCATTGGTCGCCACCATTTGTGCCATTCCCTTCCCTCCTTCTTCCAACATGCCCGGCAGGGGCAGGGGTCGAGGTAGAGGCGGCAGGGGGCGCGTAGGCGGCCGCGGTAAGCGCCCGAAACGCAAAAAGCCGTCCTCATCCGCTGCTGCGAGGACAGAGGATGACGATTCCTCGATCGAGTTGGACGTCCCCACGTCACGACCCTCCCATCCGCCGAGTAACTCGTCGACGGGCGGAGAGCAGAAGAAAACTTACCGCAAGTTCGAACCCGATGACGCCGCCTTTCGCAACACTCTCATCGAGCAAGCCGCGCAAGACCGCATCAAGGCGATGCGAGAGAATCCGAAGAATACCGGAAGGTTGCCGCGCGGTTTTGGCTCGAAGCAGGTTGAGGCGTTCAGCAAGAGGGTCCCAACTCTGTGCATTACAGAGAGCGACATCGACAACCGTAGACGTTTCATAATGAAGTCGAAGAAAGGCGAGGCTGATGCGCAAGAAGAAAGGATGCCGGCGGCTCGTTCAATCGGGGCCACGATTTCGAGCGCGTTCAATACCACCGCGTCCACGCTAGACGAAGGAGATCGTTCGTCTTCGACGTCTTCGAGGAAGGAACCTGCGCCCCGTCCTGACAGCAACAACGCTTCTACTGCGAGCGATAGTTCGTCGAGAGGCCAAGGGAACGCGCCTCGCCCCTCCGCTTCAGCGACGTCTGAAAGCGCGCTGAAATCCGTGCCATCAATAGAGTCATCCCGTTGTGCGTCGACTCGCGGCGTACCGTCCACCGATCAACCAAGTAGCAGCACGGACACCACTCAACCGACTCGACGATATACGTGTTCATTCGGCGATAAGTGTGCGCGCCCCCCGTATGCCCCAACGAACTGCGCCTTCTGTGACGGAACAGTCCACCCCATCTGCGCAAATTTCAATCAGTACGAGTGTGGTTACAAATACGAAGAAGACAGTTTTCCGTTGTGTTTCACTTGCCTGACCAAGAAAGACTGCGGCTCTGTGGGTGCGCACCCATGCACCTATAACAGTATAGGGCAGTGCAGCTTCAGCCACGCGCCGACCGAAACGTGCGGCAAAGAAGGTTGCGATGCCGTAGTTCACCGTCTGTGCCACGCAAACTTCACCGCACAGTTCGACACATCTGCACAGGAGAATGAGCTGAGATGCCTCGAATGTAACCCGTATGGGTCGAATAAACTTCCTCCGACGTGTCTCTCTGCGCCACGGTCGAGAAGATCTAGCTCGTCGTTACCCTCTGCCATTCTGGGCTCTGGGTCAGCCTCCTCAGCAGCGTCCGCTCTCACCGGCGACAGCTCTGCCGCAGCCGCACAAGTTGAACCATACAAGATGCGTGCCAACAAGGGAGGGCGTAAGGCCGGCACTACCAAAGCACAGAAGCGCCAAAACAAGTCAAACTTGCGCGACGCGAAGAACTGGATAACCAAGGGGTACGCCGCTGAGAGAGACGAAGCAAAACGCACTGGTGGGCGAGTTCCGGATAAAACACTCACCACGCTGGTTCAATCCGCGGCTGTTGAGTTCAATCTTCCATCGGACTTCACAATGTCTCGTCAAACTGTCTCAGCTCGAATAAAATCAGGCAATCTGGAAGTCGCACATCCTGGTGAGGTGACGCCACTCGCCCCGCTCGAAGTCATCCTTTCCTCGTACATCGTGGCTGCGTGGCGGATCAAGAAGCCCCTTACATGTGGTCAGACCTATCAGCTGGCGAATAGTCTGATACTGAGATCCGACCTGGCCAAGGAGTTCAAGGAATGGAAGATGAAACGAGGGCTCTACGACGACGACGAGGATGCAAATCTACTCGGGAGCCGCTGGTTTCAGGGTTTCAGGAAGCGAAACGAAGGAATCTTCTCCGACCAGGTGGGCAGGAAGTACGAGAGAAATCGACACGAGCACGTTACTTACCAGGCGTTCGAGAGGCAGTTCAGCCTAATAGAATCGGGCCTCACCGAGTCCGGCAACGCAAGAATGTTAGACCAACCGCAGCACCAGGATCGCGAAGGCAACGTGGTCTCGGAAGACGAAGCGTTTGGCTATCCGGTAACTCTTGAATTCATCCACCCCGAAAACGTCTTCGCCTGCGACGAAACTGGTGACAAGTGTGGCGGCAAGGACGACGCGCGGAATGGTGGCGAGAAGCGCCTTGTACCCAACGGTGTGATTCCCAAGGCACTCGTTGGCATCAGCAGCAGTCACTTCACTGTGTTTCCCGTATCGAATTTCACTGGCCAGCTCGTGTTGGTACAAGTTATCTTCAAGGGTTCAAAGTTCAAAGCGTCGTGGGGTATCGGAATCGATATCTTCGCCAAAGAACTGGACGCCCAAGACGACCCCTCCGTCAACTTCGGGCCTGGCAAAAGATACCCCGGACTCTCAATCTTCTGCAATGGAATAGAAGTTATCACTCTATTTGATGCAAGCCCCAAGGCCTCCATGACGTTATCAATCCTTCGCAACGTAGTCAAGACTCTGGATGATCAGAAACTCACCAAGCGCGGCCCAGGACTGTTCCCTGCAATTATCCTCGATGGCCATGTCTCGCGCACTGGAGAGGCCTATCTCGAGTACGTGACTGATACAGACACTGAGTGGATGGCAATGTTCCTAGCATGTTATGGCACTGAAATTGGCCAGCTTCACGATGATAAGCGCCAGAACGGAGCATTCAAGACAGCTCTGTCGAAGTCGAAGGAAAGTTTCGTTGCCAAGAAGCGCCGCCATGGTGCCAAGCCCGAGATCCTGCAGAATGAGATCGTCATCGTACTCCAGGAGCCAATCCAGCAGTCATTTGCCGACGTCCAGAAAACTAAAAGAGCCCTGGCGGACCGAGGCCTGAATCCTTGGAACCGAGCGCCCTTGGATGATCCGGTCGTCCTCGCAACTGCCACCGACTCCATCCAGGCAGAGCGCAACGAGATCCTGACGACGAGGAACCTTGTCAACCCCAGCGCTGCTGTACCGGTCCCCCCCACACGCATGAATCTCTTGCAGACCGGTTCAGGGAGTCTCCTCGGCGGAGAGGCGGCGGCGGCCGAAGCCGTTGCCGCTGCGGCACAAAGTCTTAACACCACGGGCGGCACATCTATGGACATCCTGACAATGCTTCGGCAAGAATCAGCCAAGGACGCCGGTCGTCAGAGACACCACGAGTCGCAGAAAGATTGCTTCACGGAAGAGGAGCTGGCAGAAATATACGCGAACTCGAAGAAACTCACCGCCAACACTGTATTCGGCACTGGCGACGGCCGAATGGGCAGGTCTCTTTACAATGAAGTGCGCAAGCGCAGTCTCGCCAAGAGCAAGAAGGACGCCGAGAAGGCCAACCGCGATAAGAAGAAGATCCGCATCCTGCTAAAGAAAGCAAAAGCCACTCGAAAACGCGAAAAGGACTATCTCAAATGGAAACGCGAGGAGATTCTCGACATGATTCGACTCAAGAAGCTACCGAAAGACAAGTGGAACTTACCCAAGACAAAGGGCGAAATGCAGACGAGGTGGGCCGAGATCAAGGGCCGCCGAACACCTCACGCTAGCCCGTGCAACTCCGACAACGAAGAGTCCGACGCCGAGGATGACGAGTCAATCGACAGCCAGGCCGAGCCCGCAGACGAGGGCTTCGTGATCGATTCCGACGACGAGATCGCGGCCGAGGACGATGCCGATGACGATGGCGATGAGGACTTCGTAGGATGAACGAATCGTATGCGTTTCGAATAATCGAGGTGCACGGCAATCAGCGCTTGCACCTCGAGCAATTTTGTAGATTTTGTAAATATAGTTGTTGATGTCTTGTATCCTGATCCCTGATGCCGCGCAACTGAAGGGCTTACACATCACTGCACTCCATTCATCGGATATGTGTGGGAGCACCAGCTCTCTTGCTCACGCCGCCGTACAGCAGCTTGAAGAGACGGACCAGCCACCGTGCTCGGTCCCACCACGACCCATCACTCATTGGTACCCATCACAGGCCATCACTCAAAGAGCCGACGAAAGGCCGCGATGCACTCGTTTTTTGAGCCAAATCCGCGCCTGGGCGACCGACAAGACCCTCTATGCGGACCAGACCGACGCCCCGAGGCGGCATATCGATCGTGGGGGGCTCGTGCAAGCTTCGGGGGAGCTTCGGGGACGCTCCGGGGGCTCC
>JAAMXK010003307.1:0-15396 GCA_019693575.1 Thalassiosira oceanica | reverse complement strand
TCTTGCGACGGCAATGTCACTACCCAATCAATCGGAAATCCGAACGCGACCAGGAGGGGCGACCTGTTTGCCCCCTTTCCGTATATCTCAGCAAGTGCCGAATAGCTTCCCGGCACGTTAACCAAGCCGGGAAGTCCGTAGCTAACAAGTATATTCATTCCGAAATGAGTCAGGTGCATACATCAGCACAGTTGCCCCGCCAGTCCCCAAACCGACCGCCGCAGCTTACCTCTTCAGCTTGTCGTTTGCCTTTCCCAGACCATAAGCAAATGCAGGGGACGGAGTGAACAAGACCGAGGAGGCGGCAACAGCGGCTCCACTTGAAACACTGTCAATGAATCTCCGCCTCGATGACGTCGCAACTTCGTCGCCCGTCTTCGCCATCGACAAAGGTGAACTTTGGCCCCTGGAAGAAGGGGAGACGAAGCCACTAGCGACTGAGATGGCCGCGGCCAGCAAGGATAGACGACAACACCTCATGGTTACAGCGACTTCTTCCAATTGTGGGCTTGAGTCTCTTTACCGTATCTAGAGCAGATAACCGGCAAAGTCATTATCGTAGCCCTATGGTGTACGAACTGTCAGCAGCAGATCTGACGCGACTGACGACGACCCCACCCCTGCTGTCCCTGTCCGTGCCCACCCCGTCTCAGGTGGGAGTCGAGTTGGATGCATTGAGCATTTGTCTGATTTGCTACTCATTCAAAATAGCAACAAAGACCTCGCAACTTCCCCTTCCACCTGGAACACTAAAAGCCCCGCCCGTCGCCCGCGCAAAGAAGAAAAAGGCCGGGGAGAGCTGACTGCTTCAACTTTGACATGACACGTTGCTCGACGCACTACTATCGCACGAAAAAGACGGCACATTATTTCATTTCGGGAAGACTGAGCTGAGGGTAGTAGCATGAAGACCCGTTGCGGTCTCGTTCTCCTCTCCGTTGGAAGTTGCGAGACCAGAGGTAGAATCAATCGATCGAAAAAAGGACACGCACGATATCACCCTCGAGTTTTGACGACGACGACAACGGCATCTCCGCCGACACGTCTACCTGCCATCATCAACATAAGAGGCGGCGGGGATAGGAGTTCAACGGAGCTCAGTATGGCATCGTCGGTAGCCAGCATCTTGGCAGGTTCACTCGCCGGGGCGGTAGGGGTAGGCATTTCCTATCCGTTCGACACGCTGTCCACGAAAGCCCAGGTTGATGCTGAAAAGGGTGCTTCTCAGCTGAGCACCGTCACCAACATAAGGCGAATTTGGAGTGAATCCGGATTCGAGGGCTTCTTCCAGGGGGTTTCTGTCACGATGCTTGGCCAGGCCCTGATCAAGGCAGTTCTATTTTACACCAATGAAGTGTCACGAATATGGCTTGACAAGAACACGGCGATGTCCGCTGTCGTGAAGATGACTCTAGCCGGTATAATGGCGGGCCTGATATCATCATTTGTCGTTTCGCCAATAGAGCTCCTGAAGATTCGCATGCAGGCTCAGGGCAAGAAGAGTGCGGAGAAGAAAGACGACGATGCAGTGGAGTACAATAACGAACTCGACTGTGCACAACAAATAGTAAAAGAGGAGGGTTGGAGGATACTATTGACTCACGGTCTTTGGATTACTATCATTCGGGAGATACCAAGTTTCGCCTTCTACTTCGTCGCGTACGGATTGCTCTCCGGCTCGTCAATTGCGGCGTATCTTGGGCCGCATCTTGCTCCACTCGTCAATGGCGCGCTTGCTGGATGGGCTATGTGGATTCCCACTTACCCCATAGATATTGTGAAGACCATAAGGCAAAACCAACAGCACAGGAAAGGCGGCACAAATCGTCAGCAGCCGAACCTGAGACAGATAACTGCGAAGATCTATCGCAATGGAGGCGCCCGGGCTTTCTTCGACGGTTTGGAGCCCAAGTTGGCTCGGGCCGCGGTCAAACACGCTTTCACGTTCTGGATGTATGAAGTTGTGATAAATTTCATACGACCTGGGAAGTAGTATTTTTCTGAAATTGTTGCTACGTAAGAGATCTGCCACAAAATGTTGTGAACCTTTTCCGTGTTCAATTTAGATGCAGTCGGTATGCCCCAGCTACAATCCAGAAAGCACTGCAGGCGAATAGAAAAGGTCTGTGTTGTCTCGCTGCAGGACTACCTCGTGTAAAATCCGTCCAACTCGACTTGAGAAGCTTCGTCGGCTTGGAGTCTCGCTCTGTCGCCAGATGGAAGAAGTATGCGGAAAGGCCCACACATGTCCCTACCCCTGTATAAAGGCAACTTCTGCATGACAAATCTTCCTGATGCCGATGTTGTTGTGGCTGTTGTTGTGGCGGACTCGGCGGCGACCAGCTGTGTGGTCCCTCGGAACTCGTTTTTTTTCCCTTTCTCCGCGCCTACCGCCTCCTCCTCAATTTTCGTCAATGTCTCCTCATGCTGCTGTGTACTTCTGGCCGTGACAACTGCAATCATGCAATCATTGACTCTCCGCTCCGGGGCCTTGGAGATAAGACTATTAATCTCAGGTAACTTGAAAGATACCTGAGAGTTACCGCCTCCAAACTGCTGTGCCGGGCGGGAAAAACCTGGCGCGGCAGACGACGACGTCGCCGACGACATCGCAACCGCGGCGTCCCGCCCGCCCAGCCAGGGCGCGAAGTCTAATAGTCACCTACATACGCATAGCAGGATACAAAGGCAACAGAGCCAGAGAGCCAAGATAGTCAGCCATCTCTTTCCTAACATGGCGAGGAAGCAGATTGTTGAGGAGATCGTTGACCCCACGGGGTGGATGCTTGACAATGACTTGGCGAACTTTCTCTTGCTGAGACAGGTGAATCGAGCAAGTGTCATTTCGGGACCTCTCTCGCTAGTTCTCACGGCTCCTCTTCTCGAACCAAACTACAGAAGGAGGTCCTCTTCATGTGCATGATCGGGTACACGCTTCTCCATGGAAGCAAAGTATTCGCCGCGGCGCCAAAGGGGGCGTCCGTCTCCTACAAGCTCGTCTCCATGATACTGGCGTGCACTGGCGGCGGAATCCTTGTACCCCTTTTCATCAACGCCATCCCGGTTCCTTTGGCCAACGACGCTTACCCTATCGCAATCCTCGTGTCGTTCGCGATACACCATTACTTCCCGATCGTCTGGGAAGTCATCAAGCTCTCCCCTCTCATCAAGGTAGTGCCTCGAGTCTCGAGTTGTGGCCTTCTTTGTCGGTGGTCCTCACCGTCTTTTCTCCTCGGCAAAAGGGTTGCGTCGTCGTTTTGTACGAGGCTGTAAGGGCGAAGGTGGTGCTGACGTTCACTCTTGCTGCTGGCGCTGCAATAAGTCCTTCGGTCTTCGGTTTTCCTCTGTTCGGCCCGGTGAGAGTGTTCAACGTCGATCGTCTGATTTTCCCTCTCGCTCATGACATATCCGCGCACCACATACTTTCGCAACTCTCTTCAGATAATGTGCGGAACAGTTGGAGGGTGTGGAGGGGCTTTCCTTCCTTTGAACAAGGGTCTTGACCCGGTACTCGCCGGAATGCAGCCGCCCATGACGTCAGCCTTTGTTGGGGCAGCATTGGTCCATTTTTTCATGAACACTTCGCTGAGCGAGGGAATCATAGATGCGAAGGAAAAGGCGCACCTACATTTAGCCGTGTTCTTCATTTTGGTTGGTCTGGCCAATGGACTCAACCTTGGTGCGGCTGCCAAGGTCAAGAAGGAGTGAATGTTTCACGAGTAGCTTTGTGTGGGAGTGATAAGGTGTTTGTGTGCAGTAGTGACAGAGAAAAGAATCGCATATGTGTGTTTACTTGCTACTGCCACTACGTTGTTCTTTTTGCCCTAAAATCAGTTGAGTGAAGTTCTCAGGCGAACCGTATGCATTGACATCCAGTTCAAGAGCGGTGGGATGGTGCCTTACAGACGTGGTCGACGTAAATTTGTCCAACTGCTCGTCCACGTTGACACCGTAAATTTGATCCACGATAGATGTTACGAGACTGGGCCCGATCTCGGGAGGTAGATTCAAATCTTTGACCATAGAGTTTGCTATCGACACTGGATCGAACCCGTCCAGGCCCGACAGTCCTACGTCATAATCAAATTCATCCAGGATGATTATGTTTTCCTGCCTCAGCCGGATATTGATCCTTGTAATGTTTGATCGTTGCGGTGCGGCCTGGGCTGCGGCCTCGGAAGATGCCGCCTCCTCGGGGTTTCGCTGCGCCGGAGCATGTGATGGCCGATTGAGCGAAGATGAACCGGGGGGTATCAGCTGTCCCTTATCGAGACATAGTGCAACTCCCAGCTGGCTTCGTATCTGTTTGTAAATGTCCTTGTAAAGTGTCGAATCGGCTAGCAAATCTATTCGTCCGACGTGAGATTTGCTGTTGCGGACTGCACACTGAACCTCCGCGTCTCCCAAAATTGACTCTGTCAGGTGGCGCGCATTCGAGTCCACCAGACTCATCAGGGACGAGCCGGGATTGACATCATTATTGGCGGGCGCCTGCGGCCTCGAGGACGACGGTGGGTCGTTGTAACCCGACGTCGGTTCACACGAGACGGGGAGACACGTCGTGTCGAGGACGAGCGAATCGACCACCCGCACCGATCCGTCCGAGTTCCAACCGTCAACACGGATTGGAACAAGATTCGTCACTGTGGCCATGGCGACGCAGAATCTCAAAGGGTAAAGACTGTTTCAATATTATCCTTCGTACGATAGACTGGCTGGTTTCTGGTTTTTTCATGTTTTTTTTCATCAATGGAGATAATAAGCGAAGATAAGCGATTTGCATCCGGTTCCCGCCCATATTTTCCGGTTCGATCAATTTGAGCACCAAAATTTACACCGAGCGCGGGAGGAACCGAATGTCGTTTAGGCCGGCGCCGGCGCCGGGCGGCCCGCCCGCGGCCCCGCGGGTCAAACTTGACTTGAAGGCGAGGATCATCACCAACATAAAGTCACCTGCCGGCAATCTGCCGGACCCCATCTGTCAGTGCAGCACCATGATGTTTCTATTGGTGCACCCCGACAACACTGTTGAACTGTTGAGATGATGGGATTGCCTCTTCATTTTGGTGGGGGGGGAGGTGTAGCAATAGCAATGCCAGGCCATCGTCAATCTGACAACGATGAACGGTGCAACATCATCAGAAGATCGTCGAGGAAAAGACGGCGAAGGGGAGTCCTTCTCCTGGTCTCCGCGGCAATCTTGACATCGACGGTTGATGGGTACCTCAGCAGTTTCACTTTGAGATCGTCTCATCCTTCTCAGTACCAAGGATACAGGCCAACTGGGAGGAACGCCGTGCAATCGTTGCAATCGACATCTTCGTCCGCGGCGCTGTCATCGGGGCACCTTTCGGGCGATGACGGTTCGCAGTCTCTCTTCAAGCATGTCGGGTACGATGCAAAATCAATCATCAGTTATTACGATCAGCGGCCGTGGGAGGTGGGCCTTCGCCTTAACATGCTGGGATTGCCTCTGCTGGGCTGGTATTTCGGTCTTCTGACCGATAACCTACTCAAGATTGACGGTAAAGAAAGCACCGAGCGCAAACGGGGAGCGGAATTGAGGGAGCATCTTGTTCGGTCGAAAAGTGTTGCACTTATCAAGTCGGGCCAAGCATTGTCGCTCCGGCCTGACTTGTTAAAATCCAAGATCTGGGCAGAGGAGCTGGGAAGGTTGGTAGATAGTGTTGGATCATTCTCGGACTTGGATGCATTTGCCATAATGAAGGATGAACTTGGCGACATATACCCCAAGGTGAAACGAGCCAAGAAGCTGGAATCCAGCAGTTTTACGAGGAGAAGCGGGAAGAGAACGAGATTGTCGCGACTCGTCGAATCAGATCCCCTGTTGAGTATGTTCGAGTTTTACAACGATGCTCGAAGTGTTGCAAGTGCCTCAATAGGGCAGGTATACAAAGCGAGGATACGTCGGGGGCCTGTGCTAGAGGCTGCAATCGGAAAAGAAGCTGCAAAACGCTGGGGCGGAGTGACTGTCGCGGTGAAGATCCAAAGGCCAGACGTCGCGGCGTCCGCCGCACTCGACATGTATCTCATCCGCCGGACCACGATGTGGCTATCCAAGTTCAGGGGAGGAGATGTAGTAGGTGAGTTGGCCCTTGCATTTATGTGCATACTAGCGATTTGTGCATAGACCCTCAACGCGTAAACGTTAGCAATCGCCGATACATTTGGACAGCAGTTGTTCGGGGAGCTTGATTACACGCGCGAGGCTCAGAACTGCGAACGGTTCCGTGGACTTTACGGAACTGGCGAGAGGTGGGACGACGTCGACGTACCGGCATCATGCGTAGAGCTCACCCGGAAAAGGGTGCTAGTTCAGGAGTGGATTGAGGGAGAAAAGGGACCGTGGAAGGGAGAGAAAGGTATTGAGATGGTGAGAATAGGCCTGAGGTGCTCAACCGACCAGCTCCTGAGGACAGGTCTTTTCCACGCCGACCCGCACAGTGAGTATTGACCAGTCAAACGTTTTCAAATTGAAATTGGCGTGGTATCTCAAATGTCTTGTAGGAGGCAATTTGTTAAGAACATCGAATGGACACCTGGCGGTGATTGACTATGGGATGATGAGCGACATACCGGAAAAGGATCGATACGGACTTATTGGACTCGTGATCGGGCTCAAGCTCAAAGACTTCTCGTTGGCAACGGAGAATCTTCTCAAGGTATGTTTTTTTTGTTTCAATAGCCTACTTTGTGGTCGAGCTCACTTGCTGCATAGCTTGGATTTCTCGATGATACTACTCAAGTCGAGATCCTTGTGCCAAGGTAAATACGTTCTCAGCAACCCTTCTCCCTTTTCAAATTTGACTGATACGTTTTCTTGATTCGTTCCTAAGGCTGAGGCTTGCAATCAAGAATGCCACAGGAGGTAGTAACAAGGCGAGCGATCTATCTTTCGCTCAGCTGCAGGTCGAGCTGGACGAAATATCCCGAGACAACGTCTTGACATTTCGAATACCGCCTTATATCACCATAATCATCCGCTCTCTGACGATACTTGAAGGCTTTGCACTGGACGTTGACCCCAACTTTCGTCTCATTCGAGGTGCTTACCCTTACGTGCTAAAGCAGCTGTTGAATCCTGAGGGGTCTCAGCAAACTCCCGAGGCTTTGAACGACTTGCTCGTGAGGACGCTGACTGTGAATGGCGAGTCGAAGGAAGTTGAGTGGGGAAGGCTCAGGGATTTGTTGGGGCTCGCCGAGAAGGCCTCAAGAAGGTACAACCCCACTCAGGCAATAGATGAGGACGACAAATCGGGAGTCTCCCGGAAGACCATCGAGTTGTTCTTCAAGTTCATGACGAGCAAGACTGGAGCATTCCTCAAACTACCCCTGATAAATGAACTCGCTGAGTCAATCGATGGCATGGCAAGCACGCAAGAAGCCAACTTGATCCGGGCCAGTGGTGGTATGGTTCGACCTTTACCCGGAGGGAATGGTCCAGTAAACACAAAAAGAATGGAAGAAATGAGCGAGGTCTTCGACGTGATCAAATCCGCCTTCATGGTTGGAGGGGGCTCATCCTCATCGAGCCCTCAAGAACAGTTGAAGTTACTGCGAGAGTTAATTGGCCTTTTGACAGACGAGCAGCTTCGCGACCTGGCGATGCCGTTACTGCCAGAACTTGGGAGTGTGGTGCGGAACGTTGCAGTAGAGATTCTGGAAATAAGGAGCTCAAGGGCGATACGAGATGTGATTTTAGGCCGAGAAAACCGAAACAGATTGTATACTTAGGTTGAAAAATGTACATAAACATTTTGTGAGGCGGAGATATTCGAGTCGACTTCGTTTGTAGTATCAAGCTGCTGCTACAGACCCGTGGCATTAATTTGCTCAGTGTCACCTAGGATATAAGGTACTCTATAAATTAATTAATTAATTAATGAAATGTCGGTGAGGAAGGGCTGGTCCCGGCCTCCTGGATCATAAACAGGATCATAAACATTGCTTATAGGTATTTACATGGAATCTTTGAATACTTTTTTTGGTATGCTTCTTCGAGTATGGTTATCTTCCAAAGACCGACCATGCCGAGCAGAACATGGCGTCAGCCTCCCTTCAAGAGTAGGCCTGCCATTGAGGGAAGGAATCTCCCTAGGAAGGGGGACTGACCTTTGGACTACTAGTATTTTTGCCCGGTGCCGCCGGGGTGTAGTCAGCGTCATCACCAGAAGAGCTCCGGGCTCTTTTGCGCCCACCTCTGCTTCTTTTTGGGCTCTTCTTAACCTCATCCGCGACTAGTGCGGTTTCGGAGTCCCTCATCAATTGACGCAGATTGGTGTACACCTTGGCGGCTATGCTCCAGTTCAATTTACCGGCAATGAACAAAGGCAGAGGCTTGCAAGAGAATTGCATGTCAGGCAGGATGCTGACTCCCTTCTCATTGATTCGCTCCTTTTCACTGGGCAGGTATTCGACGATCCTCGCTTCTGAGAGGTTGTAGGCCTTACGAAGAAAGTTCTTCAGCAAAAGGAGTGGAATGATGCGGGATGCATCTACACATAGCTGGCCGAACTCTTTCTCCTTCCCTTTCAGGCCAAGCTTCTTCGCGTCGAAGTTGCCCTTTTTGACAGCTTGCTCGATCTCGTCCTCGCCCGAGTTCGGATCGCAAACGTCTCCCCCGACAACCTCAGCGAGCGCCTTGACGACCGTCTGTCCATCAAGTGTACTGATACAAGACGCGTTGTAAACACAAAACAAGGGATCGTTGAGAGTTGTGTACGGTAGGTGGGCTAATATTTCGGCGGCAAACGATAGCAGAGGCAGCTTGCTGTGGTCGAATTGCTCGCCAGGATCCTTCTCGAAGAGGGAAAGAATTCCCTTCAGGAGACCTTGGCGTTGAGCTCTCTTATTCTTCATGCCTGACTCCTTGATGACAGCATCAAAGATGGTCTCCGTGACACATCTGCCAGCCTCGTCACGAGTCAATAGTGCCGTTGCGCCTCGGCCGGATGCGTTGTAAACTGAGTTCTGGAAGTGATAGGCCTGGACAATACCAGCGCAGACTCGTTGACGCAACATTTCCGGGCGCTTTTCTCCTTCGTTGATTAGCAACTTCAGAGCGAGCGCGCGAGTTTGCGGGGACTTGACGTCTCCTTGCACGGCAAGAAGATGGGGCACTCTGGATGTTTTCAAGTGTTCGTGTCATGTGTAGGTAAGCCGCGAAACGCAGCACGTGAAAGACGCAAAAGACAGAAGAAGAAGGAGTAAGAGTTTTGCTCCACATCAGCCTCACGCACAAACTTTTTGGTTGGGTGTAACGATTCCCAACTGGCGGACACGCAAACTTAAAACCCTGTATTGATCACATAATGCCAGCACTCACGTTTCCATCGGGTTGATCAGGCCCTGGCGGAGAAGGTGTCCGATGAGATCAATTACCATAAGCCTAACCTTATCATCTTTGCTTTCCTTCATTTCATACAGACGGCGGGCGTGCTTGGTCAGGACTGACCCGGAGATGCAAGCGTCACCGTCCTGATCACCGCTGATCCGCTTCGAAAGAGCGACCTTCTTTTCGGCCATCATCTTCGCGCGCGCGGCACCGCTCTCGATACGCTTTTCCTCGGCCAATAAAATATCACGCCAGCACTTGAGTGATTCGATTTGGACGGAGGGCGGTGCATCATCAGATATCACTGAGGATATAATCCCAAGCTGCTCTGCGGCAAGGACTACCCGAGGTCGCGAAATGAAGACTCCATTCATTGCGCGAAGTGCCAAAACCTTGCTCGACTCATCCTTCTTTGCAAGATAGGACCGGAAGAGAGCAAAGCTGGCATCGGACAACATGTTACCCTCGAACTTGAGGGACTTTGGCTCGGCGACGATCTGGAATCCGTTTGGGTCGTGGTTGTGAGCATCAATGGCACTGTCGCATTCGTAGAAACGACAGATGCTCCCCAGAGCAGATAGCGCTCGCTTGACGTTATCTCGTATCGACTTCTTGCTTCCACTGAAGTCACACGTCGAGTCCATCTGCTTGAGCAAGTAAGAGTAGAATTGTCTGGCCATAGTTATCAGCTTCTTCTCTGGGACATTACCCTCCTTGGAGCCGGGATGATTAGCCAGCGTGGCAAGTGTCTCGACAGCCGACGAGACGGCCGTCGGTGGAAACTTGTAGGCGATATTCACTAAGTCGGCGGGAAGTCCACCGTTGCTCAGACGGTGCAGTTCCACCGCCGAGAAGTGCGGCACAGCGAGGGTGATAATTGCACTGCATGTGCTGACGATGCTCGCCTCGTATTTCTTTCCTCCTCCGTTACTGAATCGTTTCGATTATGCGTGTCAGAGCGGAAGAGCAGTAAGAGCAGTGTGCAAGAAAGACACGCATAATCGAGGACACTCACTCTCCTTTCAGGTAGGGGATGAGGGTGTCGACGTGTCCCACCAGCAATTCGGGATAAGCCTCAGCGAAGACGCTCAATGTAGAAAGAAGGGCTACGAGTTCTTTCCCATCATCCTCCTTGTGTTGTCGGGACTCTTCAAATGAAAGGAGGAGCTCAACAAGTGCAAGTACAAGACTATGGCACTGATTCTTTGAGTCCACTTGGCGCTTCTTCCTCTCAGCCACCTTCTTATCTTTGTCGCCTTCGCTGAAGCCAAAGAGAAGGCCGGTTACCAAGCTAGTAAGCACTTCGGGACTGCCGGACACCTTCACGACCTCCGTCATTTGAGTTGCTACCTCCCGTGCGTATAATTGGGCCTTGGTGGTCTTGTCTGCAGCACCATTCGACGAGCCTACTTCAAATGCCTTCCCAGAGAACCATAGTGTGTGGAACGTTTCGTGGACGAGATCTCTTACCCCGTCATCTTCCTTTCTATCTGCGGCACGTAGGAGCATCACATGACAGGCCTGTGCACGGCCGGAATACGATGGGTTGGACAGCAACATATCCCTACGATATTTATTTGGCCAGGGTTGTAGTTAGATGAGGTCGCCGCCATAACAACTGAAAAACTCTGGCACGCACCGGAAGATCTTTACAGCCCGCTTTCGAACCGAAATCCCCTTATCTTTCATCCTCTCGAGCAAGGGCGCGTGGAATACCTTCGCCAGGTTAGGCGAGTGCAGAACATAATCACCAACGAGACCTACGGCAGCCTCTCGCACGGAAATTGCGTCATCGTGAAAGCAGCGAGCTACCTCCTTTTTCACGGATGAATGTGTCATGAGCGATGGGTCATTATTGACAACTCGCAAAAACGACTTGAGAGACAGCTTGCGCAGTGACGTTGTGCTACTATCGCCCATCAGTCTCAGTAAGACGCCCAACAGTCGAGGAAAGGATGTAGACAGCTCGCTGGATGCCACCAACGATGCCAAAGTGCGCTTGTTTCCATGCTCAGTGAGCTGAGCATTCAAATTGTACTGCTGTTGCACCGTCGGTGGCTGCCACTGTGCTATGGCATGTGCTCGTATCAGATTCAAATCAAAGGCGCCAGTATCCTTTCCTTCATTCTGCTCGAGATTGATATCCTTCACCCACGTGGCGATGAAGAACTCCCGCGCCCGGTCGGCTTGCGGGGAAGGTGACGTCAGGGCATTTCGCGACAAGTAGCTCAGCAAGAATTGTCGCAATACATTGTTGTGGTCGTACTTCGTTAGGATCAAAGAGTCTTTCCCTTGCGTAAACGCCTTGGCCTGGTCTAGCATACTTCCCTGTAACGTACAATCGTCGCAGACCCAAGTTTCAGGAACAGCATCCTTCGTTATACCGACACAAGACCCGTGAAACCATGAGTGACAGCGATCACAGTCAAGCATGAAAGTGTCAAGGTCCCGGCCGCAAAAGCAGCGATTCACCTCCTCCTTCGGTTCAGGCGTTTCCGTCAAACTCATCTGATTGGGTAGCTCAAAGGGGTTCTCGCGCTGCTCGAGCAATGTGCTTGCGACTGCAGATGTTATTTTGCCGAAGGCATCCATCGCTGTCGCGAGGTACGTCGCCTCGACCGTATTCTTCGGGGCAGAACTGGCCCTCAGCAGGTCGGCCCCGAGCTGAGATTGTTTCGAGCTGTGAGATCGGGGTCATAGGAAAGACAAACGAAGGATCAAGCAGCTCACCCTGTGCGACAGAGTCATGAGCAGCATCTCGGCTGCTGGAAAGTCGACCAGGTATCGAACGAGCAGCAAATCGTCTATCAAGTTCGAGAGTATCGGACGAAATTCCGAAGCGCCGCCCTCCTCACCCTTGCGGGCGCATCGTTGCAGCATCTGCGACGTGAACTGGTTGCAGATTAGCACACATCCGTCCAGGCCGGCCATGGTATTCGCTTTTTGACGTGCCTCCAGCCTCTTCTCTTCTTCGGTTTCTTCTATTTCGTCGTCGTTGTCATCCTCACTATCCATCTTCCCCTTCTTGGACGCCTCATCGCCCTCACCGTCTACGTCCATCTTCTCCCCTTGCTCCTCTTCGGATTGAGGCATGACGACACAGGACTGAATGAGCAATAACGTCAACGCAGTAATGGGTTGGATGTATGCATGGTCACCAGCCATGCCCTGCGAGCCGGGCGGGGGCTTCATATCCACAGAAGCATCCGCGTTCCTCTTGACAAGGTAATTGCGCAACATCTTTTTCGAGGGCAATTTCAGCATCAGCGGGAACAAATCTTCGACCAGTATCGATCGGTGTCGTGGGTACCGTGTGCACATGGCAGCGCATAAATTCAAGGCTGACACCTGCACGATGCTCGCTAGCGAACCTGTGTCCGCCCGGACGACCGTCGATGCGTCAATCGTCAGGGACGAGAGAGCCGCGGCACTGAGAGTGAAAAGGAGCCTGTCGTCCATCTCATTTGCGATGATGAAAGCCTCGGCGCGCTCCAGAATAGTGCCGAACGTCCCCACGGTTGACAAAATAGGTGCGTAAACTGCCTTGAGGCTTTTGGCCACAACACCTCGCTGAGGCGAAACACTCCGGCGCTTCTTCTTCGCCTTCCCGTCGTCGCCATCTTCGCCGTCGCTTTCGACGCCGGGTTTGATGTTCACGCCCAGATGACCGGTGTTGGACAGCGACGGTGCAATGTTCTTTTGCAAATGGTTTTTGATCAGGTTGACACACGCCTCGATCGCATCATCCTCGACGGCGCGCCGATCGATGCCGGGCGAGGACATGATGGAGAGTAAAATATTGGCCGACTCGAGCCCGCTGAGGAGGACCTGCAATCGACGGAAGCCCGCGCCCGGCTCCACCTTGGCGTCGCCGAGTGATCCCAGGGCGGCGGCGTTTGGTCCCGAATATCTTGCGTTTTGCATCATCCACTGCACGTGCGCCGACCAGGACGGTCAGAAATGAGTACACAATATTAGCAGCACACTCGTGCGGTGACAATGTCGACGTACCTGGTGTATCGTGATCACCGGCCCGTCGTCCTTCCTCTCCATGCTTTGCCTGATGACCTCCCTGCCCTCCCCGACGAGATCGATCCCGACCGCGCTCTTGACGTGCACCTGCAGCATGGGGGTCAGGCTGGAGACGAGGTCTCCGTCCAGCGCGGTCCACGCGTTGTACGCCCCCAGCAGGTTGTCGGCGCTGGAGTTGCCGAAGCACAGAACGCTGGCCGTCGCGGCGCAGTGCTGGGACAGGGACGAGAGTTCGGACATCGCGAGGGGTCCGCCGTGCTGCAGATTCGACTCCAGCCCACGCCCCGCCGCGTGGCCGGTCGTGGCGAGGGAGGACTCCATGGAGGACGCCTCGCGCGTCTCTGCAGCGTTGATGACCCGCTCGATTAGGTCGGTCATCATCACTTGCGGTGTGGCCGGCGTGGGCTCGGGTTTCACCCTGGTGGCACTAAGTGCGGGCGCCGGTTCGACGTTCGAGAATAACTTCCCGCTGGACTGGGGGGGTGGTTGCTGCTGCCTCGCTTGCGCCACGTCGGCGCTTTCATGTGTCGTGCCCATTGGCAAAGCGGCAGCATCCGCGATGGACAATACGGGTGCTTGCACCATATCAGCAGAGAATCTGCGTTCGTCCGCACGACGGGTCACCTCACAGCAGACTTTCGGGGAGATATCGGAGGATCCTCCTGCAGAATTGACCGGCGGCTGTTGCGACGCCGACATTATTTACCAGTTTGTTCCGAGAACGTGCGTGCTCCTCGTCCTCATGCATGACTGCTGCAGAGAGCTCAGCACACCCACCGGACCACCGGACCACACCGGACACCCCCCTGCGGTGCTTTGAAATATTTTTTTTATTTGATGTTTTGTGTTTGCTTTGATTATTGGAGTGCCGTTTTTGAACATGAAGTTGCAAGCACCCTGTTGTCAATCTGAAATCTGGTCGACCTAGTAGAGCCCGGCCAATCCCAAATCCAACACATATGTATGGAGCCTTGGACCCCTTCCAGGTCCATAGACCCGTTCACTCATGTCTGCCCTTTGTTCTAATACCCATAGGCAGTGGCAAAACACCATGAACATGTATGGCCACCTCAACTTCCATCGTAGCACCCCGTTGTCAATCTGAAAAATCTGGTCGATCTAGCAGTCAGTCTAGGAGACTAGCAGCCTGGCCAATCCCAAATCCAACACGTTTTTGGAGCCTTGGACCCCTTCCAGGTCCATAGACCCATTCACTCATGTCTGCCCTTTGTTTTTATACACCCATAGGCAGTGACTCACTGGGCCCCATCGCCATCACAACGTTAAATGTGGACGAGCAAGGAGTGGATGCGAGAAGACACGTGGCATTTCGAAGTGGAAGTCCTAAGAATCTACGCGTCAAGAGCTGTGGCCACACAGTTTGGCACACGCCCGGTATCAGACGGCCCCTACCAGCCAGTTGACGCTGCAGATGTGCGGAGGAGGGTTGCGTTTGGGGCGCGTCAAGAGATAATGAATTCGCGGCCCGGCACTACTGCTGCGTGCGGTCGCGCTGGTCTGTTGTGAGTGGTGCAAGCGCGCCACGAGGTGCAAGCAAACCGCTCGTGACGGCCAGTGGCCAGTTTAGTGAGCGAGCGAGAAGAAGCGGTTCGACCACAAATCGAATTTTCCGCTGTCGATCTTTCTCCCGAGAAAGATCTCCAACATCGACTGGAGGTCCTCGCGCTTGCTACCGACGGAGAGGAAAGGTGTCCAATGGAGGGTCGTCCCTTTCAACGCTTGCAGATACTGCGTCGAGTGCGTCAGCGTTAGAGGTTGTAGGATTCCTCCGCAGCATTGGGCGTAACCAAATTTTTTTTTCCTCTCTCCGCGGCGGCCGTTGGCGGCTCCCGCACCGAGTCTTCCCCTTCCTGCTGGAGGGTGAGTACGCCAATGTCACAGAGCACGGATGTGTTGTCATAGCACGCCACGCGCATGGCCTAGGACCTCACCCATGCCCTCAAAGTACGATATCGTAGTTAGCAAAAGCGCTAGATAGAGGAAAGGGC
>JAAMXK010003306.1:0-17911 GCA_019693575.1 Thalassiosira oceanica | reverse complement strand
GGCTGAGAAAAATTGTCCACAGTGCGAGGGGGGTGATAACTACTCCAACACTACGGTATCGTACTTTTCATATGTACGCATGCAGAAGCTAGTGCCGAGAGATCAAGTTTACCCCAACCCAGATGGCCGCGGATTGGTCGAGTTCGAGCGCGACGGGATCAACGAGATTAGAGAGCTGTAGTAGAGAAGAGGAAAATGAAAATGAATCGCGACACCAACTAACTTAAGACTTTGTGTTCTTAGACCAGGTGCCGATCAGCCAGCCTTCAGAGCGCTTGTTAGCAAATATGAACGAGAAGCGATCTTTCATTTGATTCATTGCATCAGTCCAGCATCATGGAACAACTTCTTCCTTCAACTCAGCATTTGTTGGCCTGTAATCTTTCTTGGCTGAGTTCCAAACCATCAGCCATCCTTATAAATAATACAGGCCGCAAATTGTTCTTGAAATGTTGCTTCAAGTTATCGTATGTCAAAAATCCTTCACCGCAAAACGAAATGACGTTATGCAGAGCTTCTGCCCCTCGTGTTTAACCTCCGTCAAGAGAAACTATGTCCTTAATCCTTACTCAAGTGTCACCTCAGTCCAGCTGGAAAGGCAAAGTCCCGAGGAACGCCCCACGACGAATTATCGTAGAGGAAAGTTGATCTGCCAGCAGCTTTTTTTGAGGGGGTTCGATCTCTTTTGGATTGCCGTAGCGGTGTAGAGGACAAAACCAGAGCCTTTTCCACAATGCAGAGTTTATGTTTACACTATTGACCGAACACTGGAGACTGTGTTTTGTTCTTACTTCATCAGCGGTTAGTGTGGGGCTCTTGACCAACGGCCACAGACGCGGTTAGTCGTTTTCATTTTCTTTCTTTATTTGGGGCTTTTGATTTGATATCATTTGTTTTGCGCAATTTCATTATTCGCAGCTCCCTCCCTGCAAAATAAACGGGGCTTACTCGGGTCTAATCCATAAAAGATGACACTTTCAGCCCCCGATCTTCAATTTTCGGATATGAGAGTAAATTCCCTAGATTGGGAGCTCGTCTATACGCGATGATCAGTTGGTCCACTGGCATCTTTCCAGGCCTGGCCCTATTGGGCTGAGGTTATTTGTTTGTGGACAACTGATTGAAGGGGGTCTTACCGTCTGGGTTTGCGACCAGTTATACCATAGATGTTGGATATCTTTCCTCAGATGTCTGAAGGACAATAAGGTATTTTGAGGTAGACTCTCTGTTTATTTGCTTCCGCTTTTGCCTCTTTGATATTGCAACGTTGCGCTTCACGTAGCGATAAGTAGTTTTCGGCGTTCGAGACTGCCTTGATGAACAGTGTGCAGAGGGACTCGGCTTGATAGCCTCGGTTTAGTAATCGTCCAAAGAACTTCGACAAGTTATCATCGATGTCTCTGCTCTGTCATGTGAGCAAAGCTTAAAGATTCGTAATACTTCACCCATGACAAGCCCCTTGATGACGCCGGGAGGGTGGCACGAATACGGAGGTAGATAAAGGTGGAGTGCGAGGGGCTTTTCGAAGAGCCTGAACTCTACCCTGTTGTCTACCAATGAGATGGTGCCGTCCATGAAGTCGATTTGGTTGGAACGTTTGCTAAAGTCCCAAGCTAGACCACCTCGAGCGACGACACTTTGGAACTCCTTCCAGTGTCTCTCATCTTCGGCAGGATCTGGATGATGCAGCCAGATGCCGATTCCATCATCGATGAAACACTTCAAAAATAGGATCCAATTACAGGCTAAGTACTGTAGCACCTCTTCTTCCTCATGAATAGCCACGTAGAGGTTTGATATATTGGCGGTGCTGGAGACATTCCCATCGCAATGCCCTTGATCTGTTTTACAAGGACGTCGCCAAATTTTAATCTATTATTGCGCATGACCAACCTTTTTTCCAGGGGGTTCGATGTCTTTTGGATTGCCGTAGCAATGTAGAGGACAAAACTAGAGCCTTAACCACAATGCAGAGTTTATCTTTACACTATTGACCGAGCAAAATATGAACCAAGTGATATCAAATCGAAAGCCCCAAATAAAGACAGAAAAATGGGATCGTCCCTACAGCGAGATGGCGTGCTTCGTCAAGACTCGGATGTCCCAATCCATCGTGCAATCGATCTCCATGCTTCTGCGTGGCAGCCGGTCCTCCGCATGGAAGCGCAGGGCCCCCGACGACGGTGTCGCAGCCCGTGCCTCTGTCACCTCTCAGAGGTGGTAGTCGGCACGCCTCTCGATTTTGGTATCGGCCAACTCTGGAACCACAGGCCCTTCCAGGGTCCAGAGAGAGTCGTCGCGACTCCGGCGGAGTACATAGGAGTTTGATGTCGTCATCTCTTTTTAAGCTTTGCATCCAGCAAGACTAGACGGATTTGGATCCCGTTTGCGTCTCGAGTAACGGACGGGTCTACTCTAGTATTAGCCTGTAGCTCAACTTATAATAGGACCCCCTACACACAAGACAGAAAATGAAAGGAAGGAAACACAGTCTCCAGTGTTCGGTCAAATGTGTAAAGATAAACTCTGCATTGTGGAAAAGGCTAGTTTTGTCCTCTACATCGATACGGCAATCCAAAAGACATCGAACCCCCGGAAAAAACTGCGGCGGTGCATTGGTTGGTGCTAGCTACTAGTGGTCGTGACGCTTTGCTTGATCGCGCAGAAATGGACCATGTTCAAGATGTGCGACGAGTGATGAGGAGAAGAAATGCGAGAGATTTGCATTACTTCGTCACATTAGCATTAGCTAGCCCTGTTGCATTTGACCCTCTTTTCTTCCACATATTCCATCCACGCATCTCACTACATCATCCCATCTCTCTTTTTCTTATTAGGCGCCCTTCGAAATGCCGAACCCGCTGGCCCGGTTCCTCGCAGAGTTGCTCGGCCCACCCGGCTGCAGCCCCACCTTCGGACCGAAGATCTCCTCGTCCTCGTCATCTTCGTCGTCGTCCAACAGTACAGCCTTGGGCACGTCCGACGCCGACCCCCTGGCGCTGAAGTCGCCGGCGGACGACTCCACTCCCTTCACAGCCCCAAACCCGTCGCGCCCACCAGAGAGGGGGTCGAGGCCCCGCGACTCGTAGGTCTCCGCGAGGAAGGTCCGGCGCTCGCCATTTTGTGGCGGGCAGGGTCCCAGGTCGGCGTCGCAGAACTCGTCATCTTGCTCGTCGTACTCCAAAGGCGGAGGGGGGATGGGTGTGCTGTACGAGCTTTCGGCGTAGTAGTCTTCGCCTTGGTCTTCGTATTCATCTCCGTCGTCGTATTCGTCGACCGACGCCTGCGTCAGCCAGTCCAGCTCAACCTTGACGTTTGCAGCGGTTGGCCTGTTCACCCTCTTCTGCGGGGCTGCCGCGGCCCTCCCACTTGCTGGTCGCTGAATGTCATAGCTCGGCGGCGATGCATTCATCGCACCGCCCATGTCGAACGTACTGGTGCTGCCGCCCTGTCCGACGAAGCCTGTCGAGCTGAAGATGGACGAGTCGCCCTTGATTGAGACGCCGCCCGAGCTGAAGGACGATCCGCCTCCTCCTCCTCCGGGTCCGCCCACGCTGAATGTCGAGGTGCTCCCCCCGGCGAAAGAGTTGGCGCCCCTCGCCGGCCCGCCCGACTGCCTTGGTGGGGGAGAAGCGGCTGGCCTTGGCTTGACGGGGGCCGCGCTGCCTCCTCCAGCGCTAGCGGCGCCCCCCATCCCAATGCTTGAGCCGGTGTTGTACTCCCCGTAGCTCGTCCTCTTCTTGCCGAGCCTGACGCCGTCGCCGAAGCCGGCGCCGTAGTCGGAGTTGTACGAGTTGGCGTCGCCGAAGCCTATGCCGCGGGAGTTGTCGCGGAAGGAGCTTGAGCTCCCCCCGCCCTGGCGGCCGGCCTCCTTGTTCTTCTGGGAGAAGGGGTTGCCCACGACGCGGTTCGTCTTGACGTTGGGGCGGACGTTCGCGCGCTGCTCGAGGGTCTGTCCGCCACCGGCCTTCTGCTGTGACGGATTCTGCGGCGAGGAGTAGCGGGTGCCGGTCCCGGAGCGGAAGGAGTCCCCATCCGGCTGGATCGTGGTGAATCTCGTCGAAGATCCCTGCACTCCACCACCACCGTTGGGCTGCGGCTGCCGACCGACGGTGGCCCTTCGACCGATCTCCTCCCTCCTCCCCACGCCGCCCTGCTGAGTCGGGGCCGTGCTCCCCGGCGCCCTCTTCATCTGCATCCTCCTCGGCTTGATCCCCTGCCTCTTCTGCTCGTTCTTGATGCTTAGCGTCCGACGGCTCCCGCGTTCCATGTCCCGCGCGGCGGCCATGGCTTCCCTTCCCTCTCGGAGCCTGTTTTCCAGCGACGGGCGGTCGACGCAGTCGTCGAAGCTGATGCGGCGCAGGGACAGCTCGCCCCTGAGGTCTTCGAGCTTCATCGCGGACGGATCGGGGAGCTTCGACTTGGTCTTCCTCCTTGGTGGCGCGGGCCTGGCCGCCTTCCTCTGCGCGGTCTTGGCCGTTCGCTGGTTGGGCGGGGGCATCTTCGGCGCCGACGCCTGCGCCCGCGGCTGGGCCTGCTGGGCCCGCTGCCCCCCCCTCTTCGGCTTCTTCGAGAAGTCCCAAATCTGCTCGTTCGAGACCATCTCGTCCGCCTCGTCGTTGCCCTGGATGTTCAGCGTCTCGCTTTCCTGGACAGCCGTGTCGCCGCCGCCGGCGCGGCCCATCATCGAGTCAAGGAGCACGTCCCGCGCGACGAAGTCGGACTTGGCCTCGACGACTATCCCGCCCTTCCCCGGCTGGAGGACGCGGAGCGACGTTGAGGACGCCGTCGTCGAGACGCCGCGGCGTGCGGTCCGAGGGATCAGCATCGGCTGCCGGCCCTGGAACGCCGAGCACGAGGCCAGGGTCAGCGAGACGGCGGCCGAGAGCCTCACGGCCCCTCCGAGCTTTCTCCTGGCGGTCGGCCGACGGCCCGTGGGACTGCTACTGACTTGCGTCTCCCTCATAATGCCGTTTCCTTCACTGACTTGCGTTTCTGTCATAATCCGTTTTCTTCGTCGAGCGTAAATAGCTTCCTTCGGAGTGTCGGAGTGGTGATGTTCCGCGAAAACGTCCGCGACGCACTTAGCTCGGGCTTCTCCTCGTCAAGACGACGGGAGGAACCGCTCCTTTTCCTAAGGCCTCTTCGGCCCTTCTCCTCTCCGGCCCTCCCCCCTTCGGTAGATCGAGGATTGACAGGCGGGGACACCACGAGTGTTCCTCGAAAAAAAACGCACGAAGGTGACGGCGAGTTTTGGCACCTTGCCTTCTTGGCCGGGAGCGGAGAAGTCGGCCCGGGAAGACGGAAGCAATGAAGCGTACGTCCGCCCGAGAAGTCCACGACGCCGCTGGTGGCTTGAGCACTCGTCACTCTCCAACGCGGACTCTCTTTCTCTTTACCCCGACCCCTCCGCCGCTCGTGCTCCTCCTCCTCCGCCCCGGCCCCGCGTAGCGTCTTGTGCGAGGTCAACTCGGCCTGGCCACGTGGAATCAGTGGAAAGAGCCTCGGTCTTCTTCTGTTTTTCGGGGGCTCCCTCGCCCCTCTCTCTCCCCTCTCCACACGTGTCACAACAACTTGTCACAAGTTCACAAGAAGGAACTGGCCGTGCCGGCCCAGATGTAATGTGACAAAGATGAAGACAATCATCGTGGCTCCGCTATTGGTGGTCGTCCTGTTGGCTGTGTACCTGACTCCGGCGTGCTCGAAGAGCCCCGCCTTTCATGTTCCAACAGTGACACGCGGTTCGCGGGCGTTCGGCACGTGCGAACGACATGCCTCCTCGCGTCGACTGATGGCCCCGGAAGGCGGGCCGCCGACAGCCAAGAGGAGGATGCCGCATGGTGAGGCGTGGAATTCGCGCCTCGAGGAATTGATTTTGTACAGGGAAGAGCACGGACACTGCAACGTGCCGCACGGACAGGGAAAGCTCGGGTACTGGGTCAGCTTTCAACGGCAGCGCCGCAACAAGGGTAAGCTGTCGCGGGAACGCATCGACAGGCTCGACGGTGTGGGGTTCGACTGGGATCCGCTCGAGGGGGAGTGGCTCGCACGCTTCGAGGAGCTCACGGCCTACAGGGCCGCTCACGGCGACTGTAACGTCAATACGAGGACGGGGAGCCCGCTGGGAAAGTGGGTGAAGCGGCAGCGTTTGTCTTACAGCAAGGGGAGGATACGATCTGAGGATCACATACGGATGCTGGAAAGCATCGGCTTCACGTGGAACGTTTTTGACGAGGAATGGGAGAGCCGGTTCGATGAATTGAAAGAGTATAAGGCCTTGCACGGCAACTGCGACGTCCAAACAAGCGCGGAGAAACTGGGGCCGTGGGTGAGCACTCAGCGGCAGCTCTACAAGGAGGGGATGTTGTCGCATGAGCGAATCGAGCGGCTAGAGAGCATCGGCTTCGCCTGGGACTTTTTTGAAGCGAGATGGTACGCTCGCTTCGACGAGCTGATAATGTACAGAGAAGAGCACGGCAACTGCAACGTTAACACAAATACAGGCGATCCGTTGGGTTACTGGGTAAGTGCGCAACGAAAAGCGTACAAGAAGGGAAGCATGTCAAAAGATCGGATCAATCTGCTAGAGAGTGTCGGTTTCCGATGGGAGCTCTCGAGACAAAGAAACTATGTGTCGTGGAGACTTGAGGAACGGTGGAAGACAAGGTATGCCGAGCTTGTCCGCTATCTTACAGAGCACGGGGACTGTAACGTTCCCCATAGGAGGGATTCCCTGGGTACCTGGGTAGTGACGCAGCGTGGAACCAGAAAGAAGGGGAGCATGTCGCAATACCGCACAGACTACCTCAATTGCATCGGATTCGCGTGGGAGATCGAACGAGGTAGCTGGCGACCGGGCAGGCACAGGCCAGACGTGGAATCCATCGCAAGAATAATAGAGGTGGAGAGACCTAGTCCTGAGATGATCTCGAGTATCTCGTCTGCTTCCACTGAGGGACTGAAGACTCGCGTTGAGGTGGGTGAAGCTGTCGCCGATGCCCTTCAAGGGTATCTTAATAAGATAGATGGCCATGGACTAAATGTAACGACAACCTGATCACATCAAACCGTACATTTGTTCATTTTGGGTGTTTGATCTCTGATTTCAAGTCTTTCCCAAATAAATTGAGATGGCCAATCAAGAATTGAAATATTTTGAGTGTCCTTCGTGAGGACACAGAAATTGAATGACCCTGCTACCTTGGGCCCTGCAGGACATCTTCATTTGCTGCAGAAGTCACCGAAACATCAAGACGCTCTCTTAGTGGGGTGGGGATGCTTAGGATGCTTAAGGCAATGTACATAGGTAAGTTGGAAATTGATCAACAAACTCTGACGTTACCAATTTGAAGGATAAGAATCAATACTTCGACCTGTCAAACCAGGAACTCTTGCACGGCAAGGTCAGATACCGGTAAGTGAAGAGGAGGGGCAATATCTTGCAGCATTGTACTTGCTAAGCTGCACACGCAGGTGCTAGGATCACCTAAGTTTGAGTTGATCCTCGACTGCTGAACAGTTCCTGCCTGACTAAACCAGTGGCTCTGATCAATTCCCTGATGGACCAAGGAATGTATTAAAGTGACCTGGCAAAACTCAAGCAGCACGCCTGCCTAGAGGTAGGAAAACAAGGGATCTTGGGGTCCGGGTTAACTCGCGGGATAAGTGTTCTGAGTCGTTCTGCTTCAAGTTTAAGTGCCAACAGAGTCTTGCGCAAGTGCTTCTGAATTCTGGACTTCTAAAAATTCCATCGGAAGTTTCAAAGTGGTGGCTCGCCTGTAAATGGTGTGTAAGGGGTCCTGTGTAAAGTTAAGCTGCCTACAGGCTAAAACTCACAGACATGTTTCGTGTGTGTCTCACTTGACTTCGCATCTGCTGTGGGTGAACATCAACCTGACGAACGGACAGAACATCTTCACCGTACGCTCCTAGCTTGAGGTAAGAGCACAATTCTCACAAGCAAGATAATTGCACAAGTGAGAGACTCTGAAGAGACATCGCAGTGGCGTGGAGAATTTCCAATGCTGTCCGTCTCTCTTTTGAAAGGCGACGCAACAACGCAACCATAATCACTCTCGAACGTCCACTTACAATAGCTGGGTGGGTTGAACAAAAGTGACGCTGAAAATACTTATTCTATAGCCACATAGCCACGGATTGGGATCATTGCCTATTTTGTAGGTCGAAGCTAGAGCCTCTGCTGGGGTATTTCGGATTTTCAAGACCAAATGAGAAGGGCTGGTCGTGAAATGATGTCGGGGTGGGATCCGTCAAAAATCGATGCGAAAGTTGCTTCGGTCTGTCTTGGTCCCAGAGGCGCCCGCGCGTAATGCCGAGCCAATGACATGCTGATGATCTATGGTCTGGTGTTCGGGGGACCCAACCCATGAAGGCAGTTGCGTTGGCGTCTGACTTATCTAGTGTCCAGGGGCCTTCAATTCCTCCTACAGGCGGTAAACACGACCCCCTACTGCCGGAGATTGTCAAAATGTGAAGGAGTTTAATCTCAGTTAACTTCAAAGTGTTATCTGAGAATAAAGTGTTATCTGAGAATCAACATCCAAGGACATTGCCAGTCAGCCCAGCCACATAACAACACAACAACGCGGCACTCGCTCCCAGCCACGCCACAAGCATGCTTGGTCTCAGCATGTTTTGGTTCTATGCAATAGCAATAGAGCTGGGGAAACCAGTACATACTAGAAAAAGCCAGGTTGATGAGAGTTTAGAGTTTAGCCTTGTCCAACACATACAGAGAGTTGTACTCTCAGGGTGGTTGGAGATAGGCTGACATTGCTGCCTAATGTTTTCACTTTTGGGAATGGCAGGATGAATGGAGCTCTTATATTAGTCAAGTAGTCTAAATTGTAGGGGAAGATAGTAGGGCACACAGCATCATCATATGTAGTAGATAATAATGAACCCTAATTCCTCCCTCTATGTCTATCATCTATCATTACCTCATTCTCATACACCTGCCTCTCACACAAGAACTTGTGGCATGACAGTTGTCCCCCTGCCTTCTCTTTCTTCCTCCACATCAACTTCTCCATATTCGACCGAATTCAAGTTAAGTTGAATGTGATCACTAAGCGTTGAAGATAATTGACAATGGTGTAATTGAGGCCGATCAGGGCAGGGAGATAGATGCAATTGGCATTCTGGGGTCGCATATTCAGCTGAAGACAGCGAGAGCAGTGTACCGTCTCTCTCTATGACGCGCAGCGGGTACACTATCAGTTCTTGTAATTGCAAGTTCGAGCGATTATTATCATTGGATGTGTGGAGTTCAGTCGGAGCTTTTTTGTGTCGTCATGTAGACTAACATTGTTTCCCGCTGAATCATTATCTCACCTCGATTTTTTTGTGCATCGCAGCCCCTTGAACTTGAGCACCAACCCAGAACCGCGCACTTCATCCCCTACAATATGCGTCTGCTCCTCGCTTCCAATCTAGAATTGACCACCCCGCCAGGAACCACAACAATTAGCCATGATGTGCCTATGTGCAGTCCTCGCCTCCTGGTCCAACCTGCTTGCTCATCCAGGAATTGGACAGGCGAAGAAAAGCGCTCAGCCAACTTGCTGGTATGGTCAACTAGATGCCTTGACTAGCCTTGTCATGTTCTTACAGTACCCTGCAACAATGTCTCAGAAATCAGAAAACACAGCTACAATTATTTCTCAGTGACCTTCTGAGACCAATCGGCGGCGTTCTGGGCGTCAACGTGTTCCGTTCTGCTTAGTAGACGAGTGTCTTCTAAGCATTGATGACAGGGCCTCCACACTGACCTCAAACAACCATCGATGCATCGTCGATCATTGATTTGTCTGCTCCAATGTGCTTGCGACCAAGTCACAAGTGGTTTTTCCTGAGTTGTGTTTGACAATTGATCTTCTCCATCGTTTGAAGAAAGGAGTTATCGAAAAACAAAAAAATACCATGGAGTATGGAGCAAATCCGATAGTTGGCATATTGATCACAATAGTGATAGAGTCACTGTTTAATAGCCCAATTAGTTGGCCAGTTGCTCTACTAACTATCTTGCGTCAGTTAAAAAGCGGTGATGTCCAGTGTCTCACACAGGAAAAAAGTCATCGGCCAAGGGCAATAATGGACAAATCTAATGCACCTAAATCTAATGCACCTTAGTGGCGTACCAAGCGGGTAACGTCTTTCGAAGCCGACCCTATGTCACAGTAGGGAGGGAATGAGTTAAAATTGGAAAGAAGTGGCTGTTAGCTACCGGTGTGGTTGGTACACTTGTCACACATAGCCTTGAGACTTATTTCATGAAAGAAGTATGTTCCTGTTAGAGAAATAGCAAGCGAAACCCGATATGTGGGTTGGAAATCCGTTACAACCATCGGTAGCTAAAGTAAGTTAAGTTTGTTATCATTATCTTTTTGTGATGGAGAAATAAAGTAAAGAAACAGCCTGTTTCGGTCAGCAGATGAATCAGGGTTGGGATGCTTGTCAGTGGATCACCTGCTGCGAAGATTCCTTTCCCGAAAATAACAGCCAGAGAAAACATTTCATTGCAATCAAAGAACAAAATAGCAATTTAGTGGAGTCAACAGACCTTCGTCGATGCCCCTCATCAGTTCTGTCAGAGGGTCAGTGAAAGGTGGAACTTGTTGTTAACTTCTTTACATTTAAGAGAATGACTGATTCGCGAGCCCTTTCTTTTAGCTATGCCATCCTCAGCTGGTAGTCACCATTGGCCGTTATGTACCTTACCCACGGAAGGGCCTGGTATCCGCTCTTCTCAATGATCTTGAGGTACCTGACCTGTATTCCCGACACAGTGAAGTAGGGTATCTCGAACTTAACCCCTATCGGCTTCTTCCAACCCGTGTCCATGGCCCCGCCCCCAGACGACTTTGACCCCTCGGCGTCCTCCCGCGAGATGGAGGGGAGGCCGAAGTGCGCCCGCATCAGGTACTCCCGACCGCCGTGGAACTGCTTTATCGTCCAGACGACGCAGTCCTTGTCGGGGAGGTACGTGACGTTGCCCACGCTGCTCTTGAAGCTGGGCGAGTCCACGTCGGGCGGGACGGGTATCGAGATCTCGACGTTGTTCGCGACGCTCCTGCTCTTGAACTGCGAGCGCGTCTTGATCATGTACTCGATCCTCGACCCGCGGTGCGGCTCGACGACCGCCTCCACCCAGATGAGGGGCTTGACGTGCGTGGCGAGCCGGTACGTCATCAGGTCGAACTCGCCGTCCGGCGGGATGAACGATATGGTCCTGTCGTTCTCGAACCGGGCTAGGCGGACGCACTGGTGGAACTTAATGTCCTCGAGCTCGACCGACTTTCCGGACCTGGCCTGGCTCGATTTGCCGGTGGCCTCGAACATGACCTTGTCGTTGAGACCGAGCTTGAGCTCGGGCATGCCCGAAAGGAATGACCTCATCTTCACAGCGCCGTTGATCTCGGAGTGCAGCACCGTCCCGTTCGCCGCGACGAGGAGGTTGAGCTTCTCGACCACGTCGAGGAAGATCTCGTTCTTCTTGTGCTTGATACCCTCAGCCCTCCAGCTCACGGCGTTCGTTAGGGCGACGGGCGGCTTGTTCTTGGTGTCGTCCGCCATCTTATTTCCCTCCTGGGTGATGAACTGCCTCAGGATGGTCGAGTCAAGGCTCTGGGGCAGGCCGTGGTCCATCGTCTCGTCGAGAAGTTCATATATAATGACAAAGTTGTCACGGATGGACTCCTCGTTGAGCGTTGTGAAGTAGTCCTGGAATAGAGCCGTGAGCTGGTAGAGGTAGGTCAACATGAGGGCGACGTTCGAGTTTTTGCAGGTGACGCTGCAGAGGTACAGGTTGTTGTGCTGAGTTAGCAGGGGGAAAGTTGTTAGAAGCGGAAACGTGAAATTCAAAACAGAAAAGCCCGCCTTCGTGTGGACCGTGCGCGCCCAATCAATGACCAGTCGCCCATTGCCTTCCTACTCCGAGTCTCGTCACGCAAGATGCAAACTGGGATAAAACTCTCCTCGTAGCCGTGCTGGTCCAAGGCTGCCCTTGCTTCCGAGAGCGCTCCGCTAGTCGTCCGATTGCCCGGACGCTCCTGCGGAGGTTCTTCGATCAATTTCCTCCATCCCACAGGTCTTCGACCGCGAAGAATCTTGGGATATCCCACGCCGCCTGCACGAGGCCACGCAAAGATCCTCCCGCCACACCCCCTCCCTCTATCTCCGGGACGCACCTGGACGTAGACGAAGGTCTCCCCCCCGGCCCCCGTGCAACCCATATCGCCCCCCCCCACGAAGTCCCCGCTCGAGTCCACATGGAACACGGGCTTCTGCAGGTCCCCGTCCACCTCGAGGAGGTAGCTGGCAAACTTCTCGATCGCCGAGGTCAGCGGTATGTCCCCCCGGTAGTTCCGGGAGATTAGGGGCTTCCCCGACAGGTCGGTTATGAAGACTGCCGACAGCATATCGTTCTCCCCCGTCGAGCAGTGCTTGCGGCCTCCCCGTCTCTCCCCCGGCAACCAAAGACCAAAGTCTCTTGTTTTTTCCAGCAGGCGTCCGTCTCGCTTGGGGTTTCCGAGCAATCCTTCCTTGACTACCTTCGCAACGAAGGAACTTTATTTAAAAGTCCGCCCGACTTTGCTTCGAGCTACATTGTGAGTTTAGGCTCTCCCTAACTCACTCCACCAAACAACACAGCCTCGGCCTCCACCAGTCATCGTCGTCACTACTTCGAGGCCATTCAGATATTGCAAGGATGACCACACCGACGACATTCTGGAGGCTCGCGGGCGTCTCGTACGTTCAGGTAGGTCGCTGTTCGCGAGGGGAAGTATCGACGGCGTCGGGGGAGCCTCAACCGAGGGCCATCCCGCATTAGAATGGGACGGGAAGCGGGCGGGGGCGTTGAAGCGCAAGCTGGTCGTGTGGACGCGGGGCTGCCTGCCGGGGTCGGTGGCCGTGGGGACGGGACGCCAACTCTGCCTGAGAGGAGGATTATGAACCCCTCGAGCTCTCCGTTTTTCCCCGCTGCTCGGTGACGAGACTATCCCTCCTGTCCTTGAGAAAGCTTGAGAAGCAAAGCGCGCGCAAGAGGTGCGCCCGAGCGCCCGACCGGCTTGGAAGCTTCCCGACAGGACAACTGTGGGGGGTAGATGCGGGAAGGAGGCCGAGAAGACCTCGACAGGGTGACAGGCTGTAAGCGAACGCCTAGCGATGGATCGGGGACGCAGATCGTCTGGCTGGCGCGAAGGACATGCTGGAATGCTGGAACAACCAGGCCACCCGGCGGGGAGGGGAGAGGCCCGAGCGGAGGACGTCCGGCCCCGGACACGGAGGTCCCTCGTTATCCCGAGTTACGGGGGAGTCCCCGAGGACTGGACCCACATCTCCTCGTGGCCGGACGCGTCCCAAGGCCAAGCTAGTAAGGCGGCACGCCCGGGGCTCGGAACAGTTGGAGAAGGCGAGGTTCATTTCGCTTATTCTTCCCGCGTGCATTCTAACCTTTCACTTCCAAACCGAACCTTCCACACGACAAAACTCAACGAATGTGACACTGCGCGACTCATTACTGGCGGCCGAAAACAGTACGTCACCAAGGCCTCGTCCTGCGTGAGGGCGGCGCTCAAGGAGCCCGCCAAGACGAAGTCCCTGGGCCAGGAGGCGTTCGCATACAACAAATCTATGTGGACGGCCGGCGAGCAGGGCGAGAAGGCGTTGATCGACTCTCTCAAGAGCGTTGGGAAATAAGCGGCGGCAGTATGGACCGTTTCTCGGGGGGAGTTAAACTATAGTCCTCATTTACGGCTTCACATGGACAAAGGACAACATCTCGTAATGTTTTTTAAACTCGCTCCATGCATCGACGCATCACGTGTTTCCCTCTCCGCCACTTACATCTAATTTGCGAATGCAGAAACGTAGTTAGCCTAGCCAATAGATAGAGGTTTGGTGGGCAAGTTGGAATCTTGATGTTCGCAGGCTCCATATTATCAGACAAGCGAAATTATTGGCAGGTTGTTACCCATGTATCCAGCGCCAAATGATATAGCAAGCTAGCCAGCTCTCGTACAGACCAGTCTTCGGAATAGCATGCTTGTTGACGCATAAAAAGCATAGGTACTGCTAAGTTGATAGCACACACACTGTTGTTTAGAAATTTGTTCAATATCACAGTCTAATTAAAGACAACAGGAGTTTGTAGACAGAAGAGGGACACGCGACACACCTGCTGAGAATTGAGCCAACATGATGGCCCCTACATACACCTTCGTTGACAGCATCTACCCGCTCTGGGGCCTGGACATACGCCCTAGACCCACCAACCATTTGATAGCGCGTTTGTTGAGTTCTATAGTGCAGAGAGCGAACCAGCTCATGGCGGCTTGGCAAATCCGGCTAATTGATTCATCCCAGCTAACTGATTCATTGGCATTGGCTTCACTTGGAATTAATTGGAGCAGAGGAAGATGAGAATGGCTGCCATGCAGCTAAAGAGCTAAAGGGGGGCGGGTGCGGCACGTGTCTGTCTCAGCAAATGGCAAACATGTGTGCGCTCGAGCAAATAAATGGCCGTGAACATTTCGTGAATATGGCTCAAACTCAAACAACTGAGACGAGGGAGGGCAAAGGGCAGAGAAGCTTCAGTAGCTGCCTTTGTGAGAAGAAGAGAGTGCAGACAAAGCGTTATCTAATTATAGTTAGCTACTTAGCCACTTAGCCCATTACGGGAGTATGGGGGCCGGCTGGATGACGCGGCGTGAGCGGTGCTCTGCAACATGCCTTAGTGTTGAAGTTGTCACCCCTCGCGCATTGTGGACCATTGTTCTCAGCCGTCTGAAGGAGTTAGATCGAATTTTAAAGCGAGAACACACAATACAGACCGCGACGTGTGCGCTTTTCATATTATCTCCAGACGACTTTCTCTAGGAGAAAAATGGTCCACAAAATAATTGATTACATCTTTTTTCTTAATCATAGGAAGGAGGAAGGATCGTAGGACGTAATGAGTCTAGTAATTTGTTAGCGGTAGGATGGAATGGTTTTTTGTTCACGACTAAGTCAGCAATCGATTGCGAGCCCAACCATAGGACATCTAACTTCAGTAGATGCAATCGAAGGGGCATAGAGGGACTTTGAATTGGAGTAGGTCAACAAACGGATACTCTATCCACATTGCCATCTCATTGCGCTTCTTGGATGATACCACTCTCAGATTCTGATTCCCGATCCAAAAATTTGCCTGGTGACCACTTTATCATCCATACGGTAGACGTTACAAGACACTTGACACATCCCAGTTCCCAGTTAGGGTTAGGGCCCATTCCCACGGAAAGAGTCTTGGCCGCTTTGAATTCTGCGTTGTAGAAGGTCAACGAGCGTTGAGAAGTCAAAGAGAATACTCGGCAATCACTCTATGCGTGTAAGTCCATAAGGTTGTACGGATGGTTGTGGATGCCACTTCAATTCCATCATCGCGGCACCATCAAGTTCTTGTACTTGTAGTTATCGAAATCCTTTCTTCGTGTTCATCTGGGAGCCGGAGCTTGCAACGGGTAGCCAGCCCCCCTCAGTGACTGAGGGATCTATCTCTCAATGTGGCACTGGTGTCTCACAGGACACACACGGGGCCACCCCTTTTGGAACTGGGGTGCCCTCCCTACTCACAAGAAGCGAACGGCACGGTAGCAGACCCTCACCTGCTTGTAGGTAGGGCCCCCAGACCCCAGTTCAAACGTGCCAAAACAGGGGTGACACGGCTACGGGGCCACGGGGCAGGGCAGGGCGCAATCGCCCAGCAAGGGGGGGATCCTCACTTGACGTTTGTGCCGGATGGAGGAAGAATACCGTGCCTTTCCCCGGCCTTTCCTGTTAGCGGCTTCCATAGTGGCGGGGACAGACGAGACCACACGCCCTCACCTGCCGATCCCCCGGACACAGAGTAACATTTCCAATATGAATAAGAAGAAGCCACCTTATCGAGACTATGTAACTGCAAACTTCAGTTCAGCCTATGTTGACAAGGGCACTGATGAGGAGGAGGAAGATGAAATTGGTGCAACTACTGTGGCGGATAAGCGGTGAGAAGAAGATGAGCAAGGACGGATGAAATTTCGTCAAGAAGGTGCCATCTAAGGGAGGCTGCCTTCTGAGCTCGAGTCAAATCGAAAAATTCGGCCTGATTGGTTGAGGAGATGAACTGCGGAGATTGGTGGAGCTGATGTGTGGAGAAAACAATGTTTGTTATAGTGATAGTGATGTTATTTTCAGAATTAGTGATTTAAGAGGGAGGGGGACCACACAATGTTCGTCTATTTGAAAACTGCTAGCAAAATCGTGAACACTGTGCGTAAGGTTTTATTCATGGCAAGAACACTTTCCGTTCGGCTGTATTGGCCTGCTGCCCGTTTATTGTCGCTACAATGTGAGCAAAACACATCCAACGAAAGAACATTTCTATTGTTTCCTGTCAGTGATACATGCCGGCAATGAGATGTATCTTGTCTGTTGATGTCTAGAAGTCGATTGGAATCAGGCTTCTTCTATACCTGCTGGTGCCGCACGAGAAATGAAAGACGACTTATCTGGCACTTCAGAACAGGTCTTTCACAGTCTGCTGTTCAATGATACGTTGTCCTGATTCGCCCTCCTGATCGATATTTTTCGTATGCCATCCGAACTGGGCACAGCAGGCCTGTGCTCCCTATACATCCTCAAGGCGTGCTTACCCGCCACAGTTCCGCGAAGTTCGTGCCCCAACTCCACCAGCTCCCTCGGCATCTCGCTTTCGTCGATCAGCAGGGGTCCCATTTCGGGCGGCCGCAGTATGAAATACGACAGCGCGGCAAGCGCAAGGTCGGCGGCGGTGAACCCGTGCTGGGAGCCAAGGAGATACTCGCCCCCATTCGAGTCAAGCCTATGCGACATCTGCTCGAAGACCTTCCGTATCTCCCGCCCCGACGCCGCCCCAAGCTCGTCGACCGTCATGGCCCGCTTCATCGCCTTGGCGAGGCCCCGATCGAGCATGCTGGCGAATAGTTTCCGCTCGACCGCTGGGCTGTGTAGCGTGAGGAACTTCGACGCCGCTCCGTAATACTTCTTCGAGTCATCCAGAAGGTGGTAGTAGCCGAAGCACCGAGCCGTCGAGCCCAGTCTCTCGCCAAGTTCCGTCTCCATATCCCTGACCTCCCCCCCTACCGGCTCGGGGTACAAGTCGACCGTATCCGGGTCCGAGCACAGCTCCCTGAGGATGGCGTCGCTCCCCCACAGCGCCCCACGGTCGTCGGTGACGATCATGGGGGACTGCGACGCCCGGTCGCCCGAGGCCGGGACCGTCTCGAAGGCGTGGAGGGCCGGCGGATGACAGTCCTCCGTGTAGTAGACCGGACTGTGCGGATGGGACTCCAGCAGATCGAGTGCCCACCTGACTTTCTCGACGTAGTTCGACGCCGTGATCGAGATCAAGCGGACGTGTCTCGTTTTGACATTGCCGTCCGTCCGACGCTCGAGGGACGACGACGGCGGGTCGCGGCGCCCAACGCGAGTGAGGCGGCCGATAATCGCTCCCGCGATCTTGAACGGGGCGGCCGTGCGGAGGGTCCGGGCCGTGGTTGGGCGGATGTCCATCCGGGGAAGGCGGGGGGGGGAGGGCGAACCTTCGTTCGTCGGCACCATTGTCACGTCCCTCCTGTGAAAAGACACAGTTCAAGTTCAGCAGATGCAGACACTCGGCCTTGCTGAGACATCGCCCTTGTCCCCGTCCGCCCGTCGCGCGTCGTGGTCCGTCCGAAGCATGAGGGGTGAGGGTCCACTAGCTAGCGAGTTCATCCAAGACCAAAAAATCCCGGCGATTCACATCACGCTCCGATCGGTACCGTGCGTAGCTAGAGCTAGATAGAGCGGAGGGCGGAATGAGATGGGCATAACTCGGCGAATATTC
>JAAMXK010003284.1:0-16336 GCA_019693575.1 Thalassiosira oceanica | reverse complement strand
GTGGGGGACGCGAGCGCGGGCGGGCGGTGCTGTGTGCGAGCGAGCGCCGAAGAAGGGTTCGCAAAAATCTGCCCGCGTTGGCTCCTCATCCTCCCTCCTCCTGAATATGACGAAATTAAGGCGAGAAGAGAGTGCAGGCAAAGCCTTTATCTAATTGGGTCGGTGGTATACACGCCAATGGATACGAGCTCCTAAAGGCTAAAGGCGGCGACAGTATCCGGGTGACGAGTCGGGCTTCTCGTCCACGCCGGCGTGTGCTTCTCGTCCACTCCGGCGGCGTGCCGACAAGGTTGTACAGATGGCCGTCTAGCGGCTGTAGGCCACCGATATCAAAGGGACATAGAGACGTCCGACTGAGTCAATCCATGTCCGCGCCACCAATGATATGCACAGTATGCACTGCCTACGGATTCGAGGTGGTCGTACTTACTAGGGTGACGATATTCGGAGGTGAAGATCGAAGTTTTCTTCCGCGCTGCTCTATGGTCTTCGCTCAAAACATAAGTAGTAACGCCGTAGTAACGCCGTAGATTATTCAGAATTATGAACAACATGGAGTTACTGCCTAGTTAGGCATCCTGACAAGACTGGGTATCTAGTTTGATAGGGATTGGTCTATGCTAGATGTACTACTAGCTGGCCTTTACCATTACCAGCCAGCCAGCGATCGGGCGGGCCATGACATGCACAAATGTCTGCGCAACACAAAGTGTGTCGGAAGTGGAGCGGCTCTGTGCGGTCCAGCCAGGCGGTCCAGGGCCCCCCCAAAAAATGGAGGTCGAAATCGATCGCACTCGCAGCACCAGCCGCTACCACAGGGTCACATAGGAACGAAGTTGGCCTGCTCCCCAACCACAACGCGCAGGGGGAGGTCCTCAGCCAGACATTCTCTAAAACACCAGTCCCCGCTTGGTTCGGATCAAGGCCGAGTTAAAAATCAATGCCCAGTTTCCCAGAGAGAGAGAGCCCCCTCGAAGCCAATGGAGCCAAGACAAACTCAGTCAGACAAGGGTGCGTTCATTCTCATGGTTGGAACGATCATGAGATGGGTTGTCACCGCGCGTCACGTGCGTACCGTAGGACCTCGTCCACGCCCTCAAAGTACGATATCGTAGTTAACAAAAGTGCTAGATAGAGGAAAGGGCCAAAATTGGCAGTTCACAGCCAAATATCGGCATGATGATGTCACCCAAGGGGGAAGCGGGTTGAAGGACCTGCATGAGGACGAGCAGTGCTTTCAGGACCTCACTGGGCCCCATTGCCACAACTGGTTAAATGCGGACGAGCAAGGAGTGGATGCAAGAAGACACGTGGTTTTTCGAAGTGGAAGTGCTAAGAGTCTACGGGCGCCAAGAGCTGTGGTCACACGGTTTTTTGGCGCACGCCCGGTTTCAGACGGCCCCTACCAGCCTGTTGACACTGCAGACGTGCGGTGGAGGGGTGCGTTTGGGGCGCGTCAAGATGATGAATTCGCGGACCGGCACTGCTGCGTGCATAGGTCGCGCTGGTCCGTTGTGAGTTGGTGCGCGCGCGCCACGAGGCGCGAGCAAACCGCTCGTGACGACCAGTTCAGTGAGCGAGCGAGAAGAAGCGGTTCGACCACAAATCAAATTCTCCGCTGTCAATCTTTCTCCAAAGAGAGATTTCCAACATTGAATGGAGGTCCTCGCGCTTGCTACCGACGGAGAGGAAAGGTGTCCGATGGAGGCGCGTCCCTCTCAACGTTTGCAGGCACAGCGTCGAGTGTGTCAGCGTTAGAGGTTGCAGGTGCCCTCCGCAGCATTGGACGTAACAAACTTTTTCTACGATGTCTTCATGCCGATAATTGGCTGTGACTGAGCACCCCGTCGGCTTGACCGGCACAACGGCGCAACAACGATGATAGGGAGAGTCGAGCTCCTCCATGGCCTCCCCTGGTGGCCCGATGTCGGCGCCCAGGCACCTATTCATCCCCTATACATCCCCTATACATCCCCTATACATCCCCTTTGAAGTGCTGCGGCCGTAGGGCTATTCGGATGGCTCTACGGCCGCCGTTATCTATCAAACGAGCCGGTGCAACGGCAAATTTGTGCATCATCAAACGAGCCCGGCCTGCCGAGGTAGGTCTCGGAGCCATTGATAACGTTACTTCTATGGAAAACGGCAGCTACTGAAGTTAGATGTGGTATCTAACTACTAAGTCCCTGCAGCGCCGCGTGTCCATCGGGGACCATCCACCCCTCCTTCTGGCCCGATATCTGTGTTGGGCTCCTCAGCGGCACCTCGGCGAGGTTTTGGAGGGACTATACTTCTTGAAGAAAAAGGAGAAGGATGGTTCGGAAAGAAGACACATTCCGTCTTGGAGGCCGGTCTCCTTGCACTCACCGTCCTTCCGGTTGGCGTCTCCAATCCAAAGCAATTGGTCGTCGATACGAAGACTTCGCATTGTTCCCGTGTGTTAAATGGAAACGCTCCGTCATAAGCAAGAGGCACTGGGGCAGAATGACTTCTTCGCTTGTGATCTCTGACGGGGTACCAAATATATGTGCGCGGCTTAAGTAGCAAGCCTTGGCGCTCCGTCATAAGCAAGAGGCACTGGGGCAGAATGACTTCTTCGCTTGTGATCTCTGACGGTACCAAATATATGTGCGCGGCTTAAGTAGCAAGCCTTGGAGAAGGGCGGCACCGTGGACCAAAAAAAGTTGGGTTTTTACTTAGACGATCGAAAATCGATACCCTGGACGCCGACGAGCGTGGCTTCTCAAAAAAGATACGACGGTTTCAAGAGCTGTCAGGACGCATGCCATTGTTGTTGAAGTTGGAGGCACACTTGGCTCCCTTCTCGCGGACTTCTGCTCTCGACAAACAACACAGAAGTAAACGCCGCCGCCGCCACAAAGCAAAAACGCCCAAGCGATATCGTACAATCGATCCTATTCAACCATGAAGGCCATCGCCGCAGTTCTCTTCGCTCTTCTCTTGGCCTCGACCGCCACCGCCTCGCGCGTCTTCCAAGCCAAGTCTGGAAAGGGCTCCAAATACAGTTGCAGACCGGAGGCTGTCCAGGGGTTGTGGCAATGTAAGCATCTGCCCGCTACGTTCTGTACCTCTTCATCTTACACGCGCATCGCTCCATCGCTCACGCGGAACTAACTTGATCGATAACTCCAGACATCAGCCAGAGCAGCGGCACGCCCTGGAATGCTTACATCGGATGCACCTCCTCCGGCAGGCCCGACGGCGCCACCCGCTGCCAGATGACCGACCAGCCCCAGTACAAGGGCGACTGCGTCACCATCGCCTACTTCGATCCGGGGTACATCAGCGTCAACGAGAACGGCTACTGCTCCATCGGGTACAACGACAAGGGTCTGGTCGTCTTCGAGGAGACTGGCGAGTGCGATTACGGGACCGAGGTCATTGAGGGCCATTACGCGGCCAAGGCTCAGGTGACACCCGGTGGTATCCTCGAGATTCTCTTTACGGACGACGGAGGGACCACGTTCTACAATGCGAACAGCCCTCGCTTGGCTCTTAACGCTGCTGCCTAACTTCTTTTTTGTCTGGGTTGGATAGTTGTTGGATTCACGGGAGGACGAGTATGCAGTGTAGTATTGGTGTAGTATTGTAAGATTAGATTTAGAAGTTCAAGTTTATCAAACAGCAATTCCTCGCGTCGAGTGTCGAGTGCGTTTCCGGGTATGGGGGGGCCACCGAGCCGCCGTGTCGTGCTCGTGTCTTGGTCTCCGTCGGCGCGACAAGTCCTCGTCGGCGTCGACGCGACGTCTCTGGTTCTCTGGTGGCAGGATGTGGTCTTGCATCTGCCTTGCATCTCCGATCGACCAGTGTCAAGCTCAATCTGCTCTCGATCTGATGTCCTTGCAGTGTCCTGCTTTCGATCTTTGCGATCCGCGTATTTACCGACGTGTCTGTACCGAAGAGTTTCCGTTGTTTTCAAGCAAAACAGTCAAGTCAAAGTAAGTAAACGTTGCTAGCTACCTATGTACACGTGCTATGTACCCTCTAGCTAGCGTAGCAGCGCGTGGTGAGAGCAGAGACCTAGCTAGATTCGACGGACGACAACCGTCGGTTGGTACGATACAATATCGGTGGTAGGGGAGGGAGAAGGAGGGAACAAAGAGAAGCAACAAACCATGGCGCGGCCCCGTCCCCAGACGACCCTCCTAATCGGCGGGTCGAACGGCACCAAGACCCTCGCGTCCATCCTCTGCGACAGATCGAACGTAGTCAACGAAAATCACGTCGTGCGGATCGCGACGCGCTCTCAGGACACCTTCCTCGACGAGGACGGCGGTCCCCGTACCTGGAGGTGCGAGGAGAAGCGCCACTTGTCCGACCTCGTCCCGTCCGACTTCCTCCCACACCGGACGGTGACGCACGTCGGGACGCCGGACTCGGTCTTCGTGTACGGGGACGCCGCCAATGACGGCGCCAACGGCTCCTCGGTCGAGGGGGCGGACGAGGACGACGGGCCGTCGCCCCTCGAGCTCGCGATCTCGGGCGTCGGCACGTCCGACGCCGGGGGCGTCGCCGACGTGATCATCCTGGCCTGCCCCGTGAGCGCCCACCTCGACCTCCTCGGCCGGCTCGCCGGGGCGCTCCACCGGCTCGACGCCAGGGGGCTGCTGGGCGACTCGTCCCGCCCCCCTCTCCTGATAGGGACGCTCTACGGCGCCGGGGGATTCGACTGGGCGGCACGCGTGGCGTTCTACCGCCGCCGTCCCCGGGGATTCCGGGAGTGGAACCGTCCCCTGGGCCTCTTCGCGCTCAAGGCCTTCCCGTACCTCTGCAAGAGCCTCGAGAGGGGAAAGGTCACGCTCCACGGCCGCTTTCCCGACCTGCAGGTGGCCGTGACGCCGTCCGACGCCGCGACGAGGGCGCACGCCCGGACCGTGCTGGACCGGGTCCTGCAGAACGAGACCACGGGGAAGAGGATCGAGTTCCTGGGACTGTCCGCGAGGGAAAAGTTCGGCGGGGACGGCACCGTCGCGGAGGAGGAGATGGTCCTCGGGGGGGACTCGGCCGTCGGGGGGACCGCAGGCGGGGGGATGGTCAGCGTGGGGAACAGCGCCCGGAACGCCGTCATGATCGCCGCGAGGACCGGGGGGAAGGACGCCGCGGCGGCGGCCGGGGGCATCCCGCCGGCCGTGTCGTCGTCGGGGCCGGCCTCCTCCCCCTCCGGCCGGACCGGCGCGCCGGGACCCGCGGCGATGGACCTCCTCCTGACCACCGCCCTGTCCGACCGGGCCGACCCGTCCAACGCATGCGGCTTCCTGACCTGCAGCCTCAACGCCACGAACCAGATCTTACACCCGTGCATCCTCGTGGCGCTGTTCAGGGACCCTGCCAATCCCGAACGGAGCGACGCCGACGGTACCATACCCTGGAACCCCACAAAGGAGGCAACGGTCCTCCCCCGGTTCTACGCCGACGGCGCCCGGAAGGCCGAGGCGGGGGAGCTCATCACTGCCATCGCGGGGGGGGAGATGTACTTCGTCATCGACGCGCTCGAGCGTCTCGTTTGCCCGAGGGGACACGACCCGGTCAGCGCGCTCCACGGGGGGGAGCCCGTGGGTAGGACGGTGATGAACATGCTGGGGAACTCGCCCCACGAGCTCGGCGAGCGGAGCGGACTGACGAGGGCGGCCATGGAGAGGGAGTGGGCCGAGAGTCACCGGGGCGGCAGGAAGAGGAGCGAGGCCGAGAAGGCCGTCGGCGACGGGGGCGACGGGTCGTCCGTCGGGAACAGGCCGGGTCTCATCAACCGCGAGTCCCTCCTCGCCTGGGCCATGTCGTACGGTCTCTCGCACAACTCCCGCCTAGGCGCCGTACTGTCCCCGTGCATCGTCGACGAGTCCTCCAGGACGTCGGACGGGACCGTCCTAATCCGTCCGAACCCCCGCACCCGTTTCTTCACCGACGACGTCCAGCACGGGCTGTGCGTGTACCTCGGCCTCGCCGAGCTGCTCGGGTTCGACCTCGAGAGGGACATGCCCAAGACGCTGTACGTGGTCCGCAGGCTGCAGGGCTGGATGGGGAAGGAGTACGTCGTCCCCGCCGCGAGGGCGGGCGCGGTACCGGCGAGGAGGCCGGTGAGCGACGCGAGGGACGTGGCCGAGACGTCGGCACCCCAGGCGTTCGGCGTCAGGACGGTGAGGGACCTGAGGAGGTTCCTGGAACTGGACGTCTTCGGGGAGAGGAGGGCGAGGGCGGCCGAGGGTAGGCTCGACGGCAGCGGCGTCGTCTCGAGGTTATGAGAGAGGTTGTTTTGGTGGGCGTTCTTTTTTTTTGTTTTTCGTTCACGCGGGCGGTCAGGTAGATAGCCGCTCCTCCGGTTCCTCGGTCGTATTCAAGGAGAATTCCGCGGCCGAGACGACGTTCCCTCTTATGACTCGGAAAGCTCGCGACAAAGATATAGAGAAAACCTTTGACCTTATGGGCTTATTCCGATGGTGCTCGTCTAATCTGGTGCTCTTGCACTCACTCGTAAAATAGTGGACGATGCGTCTAGATTACAAATCGGATTCAGATGGAGGAGGGACCTTAAAAGCAATACCTAATCTTCACTGGCTGGGACATTTCTTCTTATCCTTAAACCGAAGTCCTTGGTTTACAAACCCCTTAGATGTTAGTCCCGCAGCATTCATAAGAACAGCACGTCCTCCGTTCCGTTTACTTGACGACCCTCCCCTCGATGGAGATGTTGGCGCTCCGATCTCCGGATTTGTTCCTCTTCCTGCTCCGCTCGACCATGCGCTTGGACAGCTTGTCCCTCCTCCCCTCGTCCGCCTTCGGTCCCCTCGCGGCCTTGGCGCTCACGAGGTTCCTCATATCGCCCACCCGCCCGCTCTTCCCCTCGGGGCGGATGGAGTACTGGAAGCCCTTGCTGTACGGGACCCTCACCCTGTTGTTGCCGGCCCCGCTCGTGTTCTTGGACCCGCTGCTGATGATCTGCGCGAGGTCGTCCTCGGTCCTGCCCCGCGCCGCGGCCGGGCGGGGCTCGGCCCTGGCCGCGGGGACGGCCGCGGCGGCCGAGTGGAACCGCCGCGCGTTCTGCGCGTGCTTGAGGTCGGCCATGTTCCCGCTCTTGCGGAATATGGGCCTGCTCCAGGCCTCGATCATGCCGTGGCACTTCTTCTTGATGTCGGGCACCTCGTGGGGGTGCTTCCAGAGGAGCATGACCACCTTCCCGAAGCCGGAGTTTTTCAGGTCCGACGAGGATATCCCGGGATCGTCCGTGGTCTTGGCGCTCGGGAGCTTGGAGATGGCGTCGAGGACGTCCCTGCGGAGCGTGACGTTTCCGAGCTTCTTGTTCGGGAGGGGCTGGACCCACCGCTTGCACTGCAGCAGGAGCTCGGCGTTGAGCAGCGGGCGTAGCATTTCCAGCCGCGTGAGGACGTCGAGGACCTCGCCGAGCATCTTGAGCTTGTTGGTTGCCGGCCTTCGTTCCTTGATGCAGGTCTCGTCTTCGTCGGCCGCCTCCTTCATTCGGTTCACGAACTGCGCCGCCTCGTCCTCGAGCTCGGTGACGTTCTTCTTCTCCTTCTTCTTCTTCTGCATGCGTTTGACTACGGCCTTGAGCGCGGCCGAGGCGTTGGCGCCCTCTCCCCCCTCGTCGTCGCTGAGGCTTATTTTGTCTACGCCGGCGCCGCCCGACTTCCTGCCGCGTCCCCTGCTGGCCTTTGCCTTTGCGGCCCCCTCGTCGTCACTCTCCATGTCCTCGACGTCGCTGAGCTTCTGGTCGGCGTAGAGCTCCTGCAGGCCGTCCTGATCGTCCTTGTCGATGAAGTCGTCGTCCTCCTTGGTGCGCTGGAAGGTGGCGCTGTCCACCGACCCAGCAGACTCGTATCCGCCTCCGTCGCCGCCCTTGCTCTCGGAGCCTGCGGCCTTTTTCGACCGCTTGCTGGAGCGGGTGGACGGCTCGCTACCCTTGCGCTTCTTGGCCAGCGCCGCCATCCTCTCGGCCTTGCTGCGCGTATCCTTCTTGGGTTGCTTGGCCTTGCCCTTCTTCTTCCCGCCCGCCTTTTTCTTGCTCCCGAGCTTCTTCTTCTTGACGGGCGTATCATCCTCGTCGCTTGAGTCGAACAGGCCAGGCTCGCCCCTTTTCGTGGCGGCGGGCGACGCCTCGTCGTCATCCGAGTCCGAGTCGCTGAGGCCGTCGTCCGCATCCGGGATGCCATCGCTCTTTTTGGTCGCCTTGCTGCCTCGATTGGCCGTCGCCTTCTTTTTCGCGGCGGATGGCTTCTTCTTGGCTATGGGTTTGGACTGCGCGGCGGCTGTGGCCAGCAGGTCATCGGTATCATCCGACGAGGACGAGTCCCCGAATAGCTCGTCGGCGTCTGCCATGGTTGTTGACGTTTGTGCGAGCACCAAAGGCCAAAGGTCGGGAGTTAGAAGTTGGCCGGCCGGCCGCGGTTGGGCCGAGTTCCAAGCTGGGATTACCTAGGTATCGAGCACTACGAGCTCCTGGAGTTGGGCCGGTAGAGTTGGACCGATGAGAGGCCACTGGTGTGACACCTCAAGTGAAGCAAGAAAGAGAAGCAAGAAAGAAACAAAATGACAACCGCACCGCAGCGAGGGTTCCGATCCCGCTATCCCTGTGTCTTCCGCTTCAACAAAGGTAGTGGACCACATGTCAGCCTCCTCGTCGCCCTCGCCATAGCAGGACAGACCCAGTATACAGAGACTAACCCGAACCTACCCTGACATGAGTCTCAAAGTCGGCAAGATTTACGAGTGGAAGACGCTCGTCGCGAACCACACCCAGTTCGCAGCGATGCTCCCCAGCTACCTTGCGTCCTACATCGGCTTCTCCTCGAGGCTTGATCCGATTGTCATCGAAAGTGTAATGGTCACGATGAATTCCTACAACACGTGCCCGTACTGCACCGGGCTGCACGGTCAGCTGGCCCGGATGTCGGGACTCTCCGAGCTGGACCCGTCCGATCCGAACGTGGTTTACGCCAAGACGTTCGCGCTCGAGAGCGGCCGGGGCGGAGACGTCGAGGCCGCGCACGCCAAGCTCGTCGGCGTCATCGGGGCGGCCAAGGCCAAAGCCGTCCGCGCCCTTTGCTGGGCCCTCCTTTGGGGCAAGACCACCGGCAACTCCATCAACGCCGCGCGAGACAAGTTCCTGACTCTCAAGCTCATCAGGGTGACGCTCTTAGACCTCTTCGTCCTTGCCTACTACGGCCCACTTTTCATTGTCATCGGCCTGCTGAACGCGGCCCTCACCATTATGCCCGTCATCCCTAAGTGGGCCAGCGCCGCCCTCGGCGTCGTCCTCTGGGTTCCCCAGGCGTTGAACATTTTGCCGCTCGGCCTGCTCTCGATCCTTTTGAGTATGGGTGTCGTGTGATTGTATTGTTGGAGAAATATGTGTTCGGCTGTATGTCGATGGGATGGTGGCGATACTAGTAGCGGGTAACCGAGAAAGTCGAGTTATCGAGCGCGTTGAGATAGCCATCGAGCGAAAGAAGAAGAAAGCATGTGCTGACTCTCGATTAATCAAATACGTTCGATTGGCACTGCTTATTTATTTAGATTGAAATGTAAGCCAGCGAGACTAATAGCGCAAGCGCTAGAAGATGTGGACCTCCAATGGTCGTCGCTGAAGGAATGCCATTATTTTGTTCGTTCGGGGGGGCGCCGGCCTGATCAGCAGAAGAATCACCTTGCGGCAAATTTGGAGTTGTCACGCTTGTACCATCGTCCACCGCAGGAGCCGGCGCAACTGTCGTCTCGTTAAGCGTTTCTTGTTCTTCGGACTCCTCTTCAGTGGCGCTGGTTATCGGTTTTGGCACGTTTCCCTCTCCCGACGAATTAGATGATTGATGTGGCATATCGGCCTCGCTTTCGGGAGACTGAGTATCGGGAGGAGGTGGTAGATCTGAAGATTCTTTTCCAGGCGTTAGAACTCCATTCTGCAATTCGCAGCCCCTTTCATTTGTGGAGGAAACGACGAAATTGCCTGAGTAGCTACTTCCGTGGCACCCGGAGTCGCTGCCGAACTCAACTGACCAGGCAGCCTGGTACACTCCGGGCATTGTGTATGCGAAGGACTGCGATTCTGCTTGCTCTATACCGAACTCATATCTAGACTCAGATGTGGATGTGGTCAGAGTCGGAGTCCACTGATAGAAAACCTCTGCCTGGTAATTGTCTGGCAACTGTCCGGTGACGGGATCGACTCGAAAATTGACCGAGGAAGTCAATGTCGAGACTATGTTACCAGCCTGATTCTGCCAGCTGCATTTTGTCGAGATTTGTGCTTGGCATTTCGTGTCATATCGACCTTCAATGTCGGCGGCCGTGGCGATGAGAACTTTGTCGTAGATCTCGCATCCCGAGTCCGATACATCCACTACGAATGGCTGCTCCCAACTGTCTAGGTTTGTCAGTCCGGATCCTAATTCGCACCCACTTGATTCACCCCAATTTATCTTGTAGTATCCTTGGTATTGCCCGGGGCTATGGCCGGGAAATTCGTAGCTACCCCTGACAGTCACCTGATCATCTGGCAGTGATGATAGGTGATGATCAGCATGCATGGAATGTCGGAATGTCGTGACACCTGACCTGAATCCTTGTTTCGAGATATAGATCGACACGAAGACTCACCGGTATTATATATCTTTTGACCTGTAGAAAATGTGTAGAGGTGTGTGTTCGAATGAAGAAATGCTGAGCCTGACTATTCATCTCCGGCGTCCAAGACACACTAGCTCACGCTCGCTCACCTGTGCTCACAGAGTTATCCCCGTATTGAAACGTCAAATCGGCAGTATAAGCCGACTTTGGGCTGTCGAAGGGAATCTTAGTGACCTTCCAAACAGCTAAGCTATCCACAACAGGAGCGCCACTGATAATAGAGCAAGTGGAAGAGAATTCGACCTCGCACCGGTTTGTCATGGTTCACGGGGGAGGAGTGAGAGCACTGCTCGTCCTCCCGCGTGATGGTGGAAAGTACGAGGATACTCCTAGGACGAAGGCTTGTAATAGGAGTAGACGGTGTGGTTGAAATCGTGCAGATCCGCCAACGCAGACGGATCAATATGATCAGCCCAGTACTATAGAAACGTCCCAACGAACCCGCTGTACCGATGCCCTAGGGAAGGTACAACAGTGCCATGGTCATGACACGACCCCTTTTGTGAACGAAATGGAGGGGTGCCCTCCCCACCCGCAACGGTAGACCCTTCCGCCTGCGTAGAGATAGCCCCCCAGACCCCAGTTCAAAGGGGTCAAACCTGCAGATCAGAGCAGGGCGAGCGAGGCGAGGTGGGGACTCTCACCCGTCTTTTGAACTGGGGTCTACTAGCTACATAGTCTGATGGTTCTATGTACCTACATCAAGAGGCTGGTGGCTCTATCCTGACAAACGTTCGCTTGTTGCGAGTATGGAGGATGAGTTGTCGTCACGCCAGGTCACGACCGCTCACGCCTCTACCGTAACTAAAGTGTACCTACGAAAACCAAGAAAAAACGTACAAAACCATGGCGCCCCTAGGGCGAGACGAATTGCTCCACAACCACGAGCCTCCGTTGAACGGCGGTCGGTTGGCAACAACATCGAAAGTAGACTTATAGACGAGTTCACCCCGGCAGCGGCGTCGCAGCGTCGTCTGATCTGCAAATCCGAACTCGGACAGGAGGCCAACCGACAGAGGTGCCGCCGAGGTGCCGCTGAGTAGCCCAACACAGTATCGGGCGGGCCAGAAGGAGGTGTAGATGGTCCTCGATGGACACGCGGTGCTGCAGGGACTTAGTTAGATACCACATCTAACTTCAGTAGCTGCCGTTTTCTAATTGAGTCCCTATTTTTAAACTTCCCCAAAGATGAATTTTTTCCTGGGTGACCCGTGCGATCGCGAGATTGACACGCGGCGCTTATTTACTACCGTACTGTGATATAAGTAGCTAGAGTAGAGTGACTGACCGACCGACCGAGTCATTAAACTCAGTCGCCGTCGTCTCTCAACAGAGGACATATCGCCAAATCGGGCGGATGACCCCACTGGACAATCTTATTCTCCAGGGGGTCATCCGCCGATAGTCGGTTTCTGACGACGTTTGAGGCCTGCAAAAGTGGCAGGTGACTCAGGAAATACCGCTCGTGACTGGGTCGCGAGCACATCGGAGCAGATAGATTGATAACCAACATGCATGGATGGTTGTTTGAGGTCGACGGAGGCCACGGACGGACCCAACGGGCAGGATAGACCCCGTCGTCGCCCCGAACACCGCTCGCGTGTCTGAAAAGGTCACACAGGAAAAAAGTTCATCCGGCCCTCCTTGCTTCTCCCTGCGGAAGGAAGATTCTCTTGTTGAAGTGGAGAAGTCTTGATGAATGAATGGTTGCTTGCCGCCTCTTGCGCCTACCGGTAGCAACTGTTTATTGTAGCCCGAAAGTGGAAGTAAGTAAGTTGTTATCTATCTGCCTCACAGCACTCACAGCACAGCTGTGTCGTCGAGTTAAGTTATTCTAGGCCGTAATTTACTCTGTAATCGAGATTTTCAAAACTCCGTAACGTGTGAACATTTTTGTGCAAATCGACTCTAACTCTATCCCAGTTGGGATATCTAGTGGTAGTAGTGCGCTACATGTAATCCATCAAAAGTTCACACGTTAGTTTTTAGGTGGTCTATCTCCTCTTCGTATATTTCTGACTTGATTGAGCTATATTCCTATTCGGCCCCGAGTGCTTGAACTGGAGGCCTGTTTTCATCCCCCAAGCATCCGCGCAACTGTTCCCAAGTTGGAGTACGATACAACCCCCGCGCCACGCATAAGGAATATCAACCCACATCTTGGGTGTCGCTTGCTGTTCAGGCACATATTGATTCACAATACTGATTGATGCCGGTGACTTGTTTCCAATCTTCACTTATTCACTCCCTACTACTGGAAACCACTGCTTTACTTGAGAGAAACCTTTATTTAAGTATGTATTTCATTCATTTACTGTGTCTTCTCCACTTTTCTTCTCCAATTAATTAAACGTAGATTTAAATGACAAAACAGAGGGAATTCTAAATTGCATCAGTGTTTCGCCCGTCGGTTGTGCCCTTCAGGCCAAGCGTTACCGAGTCAAACAGTATCGACTCGTATCGGCTGTTTCGGATGTAGGGCTGCAACACTCGGGCATTTATCGGGTTCCACCAACTGAAAAAGAAGTATTAGTTAACGAGAGGGACAAAAGGAGGACGGACTACTATCATCACCCACCAGTGAGTGCACTGAACGATGACATCTAAATTTGTCGGATCGATATGCAGGCGGTGCTTGGAGCGATTTTTGCGGATATTCTCCCGAATGCGATCCTTGAGTTCCGGCGTGATTGTATGCTCACTTGCGTACATGTGGGTAACATTTGTGTGCTTCAAACCCTTCGTGAACTTTGCCCAGGTCTTGTGGGACACGTTGTATGTCTCGCCAATGTTCATGCACCAAATCTTGCATTTGGGGGACTGTAGGATTCTTAGAAGGTGCATCATCTGCTCGTCCTTCATGGCGTTGTTAAAGTTCTGCGCGGTGCGGAAGTGAATTTTCAGTTAAGCGTGATGGGTTCTATTTTCCGCTTCGGTACTCACCTGAATGTATAGGGCCTGGCAATTCGTATTTTCCTCCATGGCCTCGAGCGCGGCGTTCATCACGACCTGAGGGCAGTCCGAGTCGTTCAGGTACTTTTTCAGCTTGAGCACAACCATGTCACTGTCGTTTGACTTGAGCTTATCCAGAAGGTCCCGCACTCCGCTCGACTTGACAAGGGACCTGTTAGGCTGACGGCTCGACCTGCGGACCCATGCGCAGCTCTGCACGTTAGATGTCGATGCGCCACCCTTGCTGTCCTCCTGGCGAAGAATCCTTCGCACCTCTGCCTCTGTCAGCGACTTTTCTGCCTTGGGTTGAGATTCGGCGATGTAACCTGAGTCTGAATCATCCGTGGGAAGGCGGCGAAGTTTCGGCTCCGCGCCCTTACGCCGCCCACGTTCTTTCAGCCGGGGATTCTTCGTCTCCGTAACGCGGGCAACGCTTTCGTCATCTGACGAGTCGTCCGAGGAATCGGAGGACGACGAAGACGAAGACGAACTGCTGCTTGATCGCCAAACCGGGAGGTTAGCACAGGGGACCTGCGAGTATAATGGAGAAAAACCTGTTCTTTACCTCGATGACGAAGAGCTCGAACTGCTGGTGCTCGAATCTGAGTCACTGTCACTGAGGATTGTACGGGTGACGAAACATGTCGATGAGGTGAAATAATGCAGCCAACACTGCATTGCCGCCATTGACTCACCTGGACGACGAGGAGCTCGAGCTCGAGTCCGAGTCCGAGTCGCTATCATACATCGTGTCATCCCTCGCCTCGCTTCTGCCCCGGTTCCCAATTCTCTCGTGTTGCAGCGCCGAACTCTTGCGGATCACGGACGAAAGCGACGTCCCCGCCTTCCGACCCCGCGGGGCCTTCGACTTGGCCGACCCGGCCCTCCGGACATCCCCGCCATCCTCCCGGGCGGGATCGCGGCTCCGCGCGGTGGGCTCCTCGCCCGGGACCGACAGGGACGACTCGCTCAGGACCGCGGGACCGCGGGAAGACGGCGGCGGCGGCGGCGCCGTCGGCCTCGGCAGCTCCCAGGGCGCCGGGGACTCGGACGACTCGCTCGTGGCGCTGGCGGCCCGCGCCGCCGGCCTCCCGGAGCGGGGCGAGCAGGTGATGCGGATCCGGATCTTCTTCCCGGGGGCGGCGGCGGCGGGCGACGGGTCCCCCGCCTCTGCGCACGGGGCCCTGGGGATCTTAATCTTGAGGCGCGTCGACGACGGCTTGCCCCGGTCTGTTATGTCGGCAACCTCCTCGTCCCTGTCGCTGGCGGTCGGCTCGTCGGCCCTGCTCTCGGCGGGCTTGGGGAGTTTGATCCGGATGTGATTCGCTTTCCTTTTCGTTGATGACACTGCGGATGACTTTGCCTTGTGCTGTGGTAGCTTTGCCGTGGCGGATGTTTGAATACTCGACTCGCTCGAACTGGTTTTACGCTTTAGCTGATGCGCCGCAGATTCGGACTTGACGAGTGGCGTTTCGCGTCCGTTTAAGGTTAATTGATTTCGCGACATCTTTGTCACGTCGTCTCCGCGAACGCGCGAGGTGGCCGGCTTAGACGCCAAGGGTTCCTCCCCGTTCGAGTTCAGAACGCACGGCTGCTGGCTCACTCGCACGACGTCCGGCCTTGACTTCTCCGCCCGGTCAACCTTGGCCTGCTTATCTGGCTTCGCGGGCCTTTCGGGCTCGTCCCTCGGTCTCTTTGAACCAGGGACGGGAATCTCTTCCTCATCGCGAACGCTCGGCGGCGGCAGGAAAGTCACGAACTCCCGCATTTTGCTCTTCCCCGATGTCGCCTCCACGGTGCGTTTCGTTTTCCCCCCCTTGGCCTCATGAATGTCGGACCCCAGGCCTACTCGTTTGACCGCCGCGGGTGTCTCCGCCGCCTCGCGCTTTCTCTCCCTTTTGGGAATACGTCCCGCGACCTGCTGCGTCTGCGCTGGACCTGTCTCGATCTGACTCGCCACGGCCTTCGGGGTCAAGTCCGTGGACTTTCGGTTGTCCTCCTTCTTGGGAATACGCCCATCAGTGCGCGGCACGGATGCTGAATCGGTCCTCGTCTGGCTCGTCTTGACCTGCGCAGTCGTCTCCGTTGGCATTCGCTTCTTTTCGATCGCGATCGCGTGCGCCTCGACCTGCTGCGCCGGGACGGGATCTGTCTTAATTTGACTCGCCCCGCCCTGTCGGGCCGCCGCGTCCGACCCGCGCTGCTTCGCCGGGGCGGGCTCGAGATCTCCCTTCGTGGGGGGGAGGAATGTCACGAACTGCCCCCGGCGCTGGTCCTTGGCCGTCCTGGCCTCACTTTTCGAAGCGGATTTTTTCCCTTTCTTCGTCCCGGCCTCGCCTCGCGCTTTCGCCTGCACCACCGACTGCTGCAATTCGGCCGCTGCATCCTTGGACGCCGGACCGTTTGTCTTCCTCGCCTCGTCGTCCCCGGCCTTGGAGTGTTCCGCCCCCGTTCGATGATCAGCCTTAACGTGCTGGGTCGATGGCGCCTGTTCCTGAACAGGCAGGTTCCTGCACGGGGGCTGAAAAGTGACAAACTGCCGCTTCCTTTTTTCCTGCACGGCCCCGCGATGCTGCGCCATGTCCGCCGCGGCGGTCTCCTCGGACTTCCGCCTCTTCCTGCCGGCCGCCGCGCGCCTTTCCGTCTTTGGCCCGGCCTGTCCCGGCCCCCCGGCCGGCGCGCCGATGCCTCCGGGCGGGCCGGACGGCGCCCGACCCGCCGTCCCGGCGCC